>CAUYQV010065612.1:0-43082 GCA_963574575.1 Galagoides demidoff | reverse complement strand
GCGGGCGCCTGTGGTCCCAGCTACTTGGGAGGCGGAGGCAGGAGACTCGCTTGAGCCCAGGAGTTGGAGGTTGCTATGAGCTGTGATGCCATGGCACTCTACCCAGGGGGATAGCTTGAGGCTCTGTCTCAAAAAAAAGAAGAAGGGCATGATAAACACCAATTTCAAGAGCTTATATTTGGTGAACTGGCATAAAAACACACAGGGGATTCAAAATATGGGTTCTATTTTTTAACTTGATGGTGGGTAGCTAAATGTTTATTGTTCTTTAAATTGTGCATATACATTATAGGAGTACATCAGTATGAATACTATTAAATATTATTAAAATATATATATATATATATATATATTTTTTTTTTTTTGGCCAGGGCTGGGTTTGAACCCGCCACCTCCAGCATATGTGGCCAGCACCCTACTCCTTTGAGCCACAGGTGCCACCCATTATGAATGATATTTTGACAGATTTAATTATTACTCCCAATTATTGCTCTCCTCCTATTAGAGTATTATCATTGCTATTTACTGTCAGGGTATTTGCAAGGACTATGAAAGAATTACACTTCCTTATCTCCACTAGCCTCAGGTTTGGTCATGTGACTCACTTTGACCAATAGAATAAGGGCAGCAGTGAAATCTGCAAGCAGAAACAATTCAGCTATGTCTTCTTTTTCCCTCTGTCATAAGAATGGCACATCCAAGGCAGCTGCTGCTTGAAGAGACTGGGTCCCAGGACAGAGACACATGGAGAGCTGCAGCTACCACACCAACCTACAGTAAGCCACAGGCAACACACACCAGACGAAAGAAATGAAGTGTGGTCACTGAAAACCACTGAGAGCTTGGAATTGTTAATTACCAAAGCATATCCCAACATATTTTAAAAAGGAATCTGACCCACAGATTCCTATCTAGTTTAGTTGAGAATCTCCCTGATTACTAAACACTACAAGGTCTCTGTCTACGGTCAAAGAGATTTTAAACAGTTCTTTCAAAGCAGTTAAATCTCAAAAAGCAGTACAATTTTCTCCCCAAATTTTACCAAATTAAAAGCTCTCTTTCCCTTTTTTTTTAAAAAAAAAAGCCCATATTTTAACACCAAAAATGCAGAAGGAACAAAATCTCAGAAAGGGAGTCCTTGTCATTGAACACATTTAGATCAATGGAAAGACTCATTCCATGTCCCCTGTGAAAGCTCTGTCATGGTTCACCACTGGTCTACAGAGTCATGTCAGAGAACCACTGACTTACCAGAAAAATAAACTGATCCGAGATATTCTACTTTACTCCCCACCCCACAAAAAAAAAAAAAAAAAAAAGAAATAAAGAAAGAAAGAAAGAAAGAAAACATTAATGCTAAAATTGCTTATTGAATTGCTTTTTAAAAGTTAAGACAAGGCGATCAGGCATGGTGGCTCAAGCCTATAATCCCAACACTGTGAGAGGCTGAGGTGGGTGGCTTGCTTGAGCTCGGGAGTTCAAGACCAGCCTAAGCCAAGGCAAGACCCAGTCTCCAAAAGTAGTGGAGTATTGTGGCAGGCACCTGCAGTCCCAGCTACTCTGGAGGCTGAGGCAAGAGAATCAAAATCACTTCAGCCCAAGAGTTTGAGGTTGCTGTGAGCTGTGATGTCATAGCACTCTACTGAGGGCGACATAATAACTCTGTCTCAGAAAAAAAAAAAAAAGTCAAGAAAAGAAAGTATATTATATGTGTGTGGATTTACCAAACCAGAATTTTGGAGAAAATCTGCCCATTGTTGTACTAACAGAGACATTCTGTGCCATTGCAAGATTAAATAATAATGCTTAGAAAACCAGCAGAGCTGTGAGTTAGGAGGTGTAAGTCATGCCTAATTACTAAGAAAGGTATTCAATGGGGCTGGGGTGGGGTTAATATTTTGTCTTCTTCCCAGTAATTATCTTAGTTACTCAAAAGTCTCAAAACTTGTTGAGCAGGTGGGTATTTTATATTTGTATAAATACACTAAAACCCACAAATCTCCCTCCCTCTCTCTCATATACACACACAAAGTAACCTAGCAGTCAATTCAAGCCCTGCACTTGGCGTAGTAGACTTTTAGATATCAGTTTCACCGACTAAACTCTTTAGCTTCTCCATTTCTTATCAAAAATTCCCTTCCCTGAAGAATTTACTGTCAGATTGCCTTTCTCAGCACATATTCCAAATGGTCTTCGATAATCACCCCTTTAGTTTTCTAATGTTCATCCTAAGGCATTATTACACTCTATTTCTTTCGCAACATTCTGCTCCTTTCATTTCCTCTTTAGGTAAGCGTCTTCTTTGTTTCTGTTTGCTATTAAAATGTACATAGTTACAAAACAGGATGTATTATGTGGTCAGTTAAATCAGCTTTCAAAGACGTCACACCAAATGAAACCAACCTCAGCTGTTATCATATAAATTATTTCCTTATTTTATAAAAAGTTTGTAAATTCCTTTGAATACTCAGTAAGTACTAAATATACTTAATAGTTTAATTGTATGGTAGGTTCATAAAAATAAGGATTTATGCCTAGTTTGCTTATTGCAGTATACAAACAGCAGGATGGCTTTATGGCGGTTCAGTTTTCTTCAACCACTTTCATCTAAAGATCTAAACCTGTGGTGGGTGCGGTGGCTGGCGCCTGTAATCCTAGCACTCTGGGAGGGCGAGGCAGGTGAATCATTTGAGCACAAGAGTTAGAGACCAGCCTGAGCAAGAGAAAGACCCTCCCTCCTTGTCTCTACTAAAAACAGAAAAATTAGTCAGGCATTGTTGTGGCAGGCACCTGTAAATCCCAGCTATTCAGGAGGCTAAGCCAAGGGGATCGCTTGAGCCCAAGAGTTTTAGGTTGCTGTGAGCTATGACTTTGTCTCCAAAAAAAAGAAGAGAAGAGAAGAAAAGAGATCTAAAACTGTGTAAACTTAAGTCCTCAACCTCAACAGGGTGTCCAACCTTTTTTCTTCTGTGACATACACTGGAAGAAGAATTGTTATCTTGGGCCACACATTAAATATACAAACACTAATGAAAGCTGATGAGCAAAAAAAAGGCCCAGTGCATAATTTTCGTGATATTCACCACCACAGATAAATAAAATGTCCTCTCATAATCCACATGAGGTCACCTTTGCTTGAGTGCCATTGTGTCATACCTCACAGCAACCTCTGGGTTCAAGTGATTCTCTCGTCTCAGCCTCACAAGTAGCTGGGACGACAGGAGGCCGCCACAACACCCAGCTGTTTTGTTTTGTTTTTTTACACACAGGGTCTCACTCTGCCTCAGGCTGGTCTCGAACTCCTCAGGTCAACCAATCTGCCCACCTCAGCCTCCCAGAGTGCTAGAATTATAGGCATGAGCCACTGCGCTTGGCGTAGTAGACTTTTAGTTATCATTTCATCAACTAAACTCTTTAGCTTCTCCATTTCTTGTCAAAAACTCCCTTTCCTGAAGAATTTACTGTCAGCTTACCTTTCTCAGCTCATATTCCAATGGTCTTTGGCAATCACCCCTTTAGTTTTCTAATGTTCACTCTAATGCCACTTTCTGCCTTTCCCTCCTTACCAAGTCATCCTCCCATAGTAACTCCTCTGAATCCATAAGGACACTGTGGGACCCTAGACTCGACTATGGAATTACAGCAAAGGACTCTCTTCTCCATTAGGCCTTGCCATACAGCTATTACTAAAATCATTTCTCAGCTCAGCGCCTGTAGCTAAGCAGCTAAGACTCCAGCCACATACACCACAGCTGGCAGGTTCGAATCCAGCCCGGGCCTGCCAAACAACAGTAACAACTACAACCAAAAAATAGCTGGGCATTGTGGCAGGCGCCTGTAGTCTCAGCTACTTAAGAGGCTGAGACAAGAGAATCGCTTAAGCCCAAGAGTTTGAGGCTGCTGTGAGCTGTGAACTCTTTTATGCCTAAAAGACAGCCATACATTTGTAAAGAGTTTAAGCCTAAAGAAATAATAACGGAGAGCTAATAAATCTTCAATGCATCTCAAATAATTTTTCAAAGGAAGCCAAACTCAGAGCAACTGATTTTGGCAGAACTGATTCCGCAGAATCACAACTCCAGATCCTCTCTCCCCCAGATTTAACAGAGAATTTTCTTTAAGAATTCTTATTTGGAAAAAGGATATATCAAAAGTCAGCCAACAAATCAACTAAAATGTAATCCACATTTAGACCAGCTCTGCTTACTGAGAAAATATTGACGGAATAAATATGGTATGTGCCAAAGAATTAAGTTGCGTAAATAGAGTATGTTTTATTCTACCAAGTCCTATCAGTTAGATTATATCCTAGCTCCTATCAAACCAACCAACTGAAATGTGAAAAAATAATTTGATTTTTTACTAAGAAGTTTAATTAAATTGAAAGCAATACATACATAAAGAGTTTTTATAATACAAGAAGCAAACAATTACCAAAAGTACCAATGCTGCTTTTTGAAACAAGCCAATCAACAGATGGATAGCAAAGAAGTTACATTAAAGAACTCTTTCAAAATTGAGGCTGTTTTTTTTTTGGGGGGGGACAGTCTCACTATGTCGCCCTTGATACAGTGCCATCGTGTCACAGCTCACGGCAACCTCAAACTCTTGGGCTTAAAGTGATTCTCTCGCCTCAACCTCCCAAGTAGCTGGGACTACAGGAGCCCACCACAACGCTATTTTTTGGTTGTAGTTGTCGTTGTTTGGCAGGCCTGGGCCAGGCTCAAACCCTCCAGCCTCAGTGTATATGGCCTGTGCCCTTCCCACTGAGCGAAGTTGAGACTGCTTTTAAACAAACAAAAAAGAGATACATTTCCCCTATTCTATCTTAAACACTTCCTATGTATAACTTATTTTTTCAAACATTTAATGACTCTCTTACAACTGACATGTAACATTAATTTTCTGCCAACTAGTTCAGAGACCATTATCTCCACATCACTCATCACCTCTTCCCTTGTGTGAAAGTCTGTTTAGAAATTATATCTACAGAAGATCTTGCTTCTGAAAATTGATATTTTTGCTTTTCTCCAATAAAGATTGAACCAGTCTTTTTTTTTTTTTACTTTAGCAGCAAGGAAATTTATAGCTACATCTGAAACTCAAATTTATTCATCAACTTATAGCTTACATTTGAAACTCAACTTATTCATCTCTAATAATAATCTATTCCTAGTTTTATTTTCGCCAGTAATTTGTACTTGTATTTGGTTTTTTTTTGAGACAGAGTCTCACCTTGTTGCCCTCAATAGAGTGCTATGGCGTCACAGCTCACACCAACCTCAAACTCTTGGGCTTAAGCGATTCTCTTGCCTCAGCCTCCCAAGTAGCTGGGACTACAGGTGCCCGCCGCAACAACCAGCTATTTTGTTGTTGTTGTTGTTGCAGGTGTCATTGTTGTTTAGCAAGCCCCGGGCCGGGTTTGAACCCTCCTGCCTCAGTGTATGTGGATGGGCACTGAGCCATATATTTCTAATTTTTAAAAGCCCTATTCCTTGTAGATGGTTTTTATAAGCTAACTCAACACCTTTTTGTAACAATATAGAGTATGAATAAAACATACATTTCCTGACCTGTTTGCCTGACACTGATAAATCCAAAATAGCTACATTTAGAAACTAAATAACCACAATTCACTAGTATATCGAATGAGTAGAAACTGTTCTTTAACGGAAGTCATGCCATGGTACACTTTAATAACTTTATCCTTAGTACATTCTTATACTCTTGGAGTTCAATTTTTTACATACAAATCCGCTTCTGGAACCAAATCAGAACATACATTTGACTTTGTATAATTAAATTGAAAATTAAAATCTTCCAGGATGATAGGAATTGGTGCACTTGACCTGACTTAGGAAAGAGCAGTTTGAGGAAAGTAGAAGATCTGTGGTCTTTGCTCATGTTCAGGTACCAAAAAGATGCCAATGGGTCAAAATTTTTAGGAAAAATAAATAAATAAAAACCTTTTTAGGAGACAAGAAGAGAAGGCAAGATGTTAACGTTTAAAAGAAAAACAAAACTTCCTTTTTAAGAAAAGTGAAAGGAAAAAAATTATCTGATACATGTAAGGTTATCATTTTTATTCTATATTTTTAGACCTATATTTTTTATTCTATATTTCTAGAATATTTATATTCTAGATTTTTAGGATGCCCCCTAATTTTCATGGCTATCACAATTCAAATATTTTCTCTCTTTCCCCATCCCCAAGGTGAAGTAATTCCTACAGGCTGGCTGCACCTAAAGTACATTACCTTCCTTTAAATGATGAAATGGGGAGCACAGGACAGCTCCCATGCCATGGTCTTCCTCAGGCAGTGGCCTAACATCACCTTCACAACAGGCACCTTCCCAATGGCAGGGTGAAGGAACCCAGATCTCTACCTTCTGCAAACTGCTCTTTCCCTAAGTCAGGTCAAGTACACCAACTCACTAGCAGAGACTGTATGCAGATTAGCAAATTACAGGTACACAGTGTTCATGTTACTCAACCATCCTGGCATCAGATTGAAACCCTGACCTGACTTGTTTAGTATCTTTATTCCTTACAATCAAGTCTCTCTTTGGTTAAGGCTGAGCACTATTTTATTCAAATATCAAGGGGGTTTTCCCAGAATATTACAGGGGTACACACATTTTGGTGATGTAATTTGCTTCTGTACATTTTGAGTCAAAAGGCTTTAAGTGTGCCCTTCACCCAGAATGTGTGTGGGCTCTAAGCCCGACCCAAAATTCAAGCCAAAGACCAACACAGCTGCCACAGAGCAGTCTTTGCTCGTGAAAAAGTCCAGTCATTTCAAAGAGTATTTCTAGTATCTGCTGGCATAGAGTTCTCTTTTATTCTTTTTCTTCTTTTCACGTAAGCAAAATATATTCGATATTAAAAAAAAGAAAGAAAGAAAAAGAAAAAAGCCAAGGATAAACAAAAACTATTTATCGGGGTAGTGCCCATAGCTCAGTGGATAGAGTGCCAGTCACATCCATGAGGCTGGTGGGTTCGAACCCAGCCTGGACCTATGAAACAACAATGACAACTACAACAAAAAAATAGCCAAGCATTGTGGCGGGCACCTGTAGTCCCAGCTACTTGCGAGGCTGAGGCAAGAGAATCACTTAAGCCCAAGAGCTGGAGGTTGCTGTGAGCTGTGACGCCACAGCACTCTACTGAGGGCGACACTGAGAGACTCTATCTCCAGAAAAAAAAAAAAAAAAAACACTATTCATCCTAGAAATCTGCCATCCAGAATTAATCCTTGATAACATATGAGTGTATACAATAATTTTGCTCTATTTTTCCAAATATATATTTAAAATCAAAATAGGCTGATATTGTCCATTCTATTTTGCATTCTGTTTTCTGTATTTCATAAGATTTCAATACAATTTTTATAGTAAATTTTATTCTAAAGTTATTTTTGGCTATTTTCGTTTCCTCTATGTCTAAAACTCTCAGGAGATCTAAAATTTCTCCTGTTTCCTTTCCTCCTTCTCCCTCTCCACACATTCTCTGACAAGAACAGCACAATTAAAAGGCAACAGCATTTAATTAATACAATGTAAACACTTTCAGAGAACTCATAACTGTGCTGTGTTCCATTTTCACAGCAATCATTTCATTTATATCGTAATTTGTTATATCATGAAAAAGTCAATACATCTGCCCATCAAGACCCAAGGCAGAGCCAGATTACTGCCAAGTCTATGGTGTGTCTCGCCTACTACCCATTGCATAAAAGTAACATCAAAATGAAAATAACACCAAACAAACTAAGTACAAAAATCACTAAAAGGTATGATTTTTCCTCCCAGGAATACTACTTCATTGTTTTTTAAAAATGATAAAATACTAAATTATTTAAACTTTTATTTTCCTGTTAGTGCTCCTGGCTTATGCTTAAATAAATGCTTGGACAGCCTGTTAAGCACTATTCCCAGGGATTTTGTTCTAAGAAGCAACATTAAGAGATTGAATTCAGGTTCTAAAATCAAAATCAAAATTTCCATACTTGAGTTTACAGATTTTAGTGAGGCATATTTTTAAAAGGAGAATATTGGCTGGACATGGTGGTTCACACCTGTAACCCTAGCACTCTGGAAGACTGAGGTGGGCAGATTGCTTGGGCTCAGGAGTTCAAGAACAGCTTAAGCAAGAGCAAGATCCTGTCTCTACTAAAATTAGAAAAATTAGCCAGGCGGTGTGGCAGGCACCCATCTGTAGTCCCAGCTACTTGGGAGGCTGAGGTAAGAGGATTGCTCAAACCCAAGAGTTTGAGGTTGCTGTGAGCTATGATGCCACAGCTCTCTGCCCAGGGTGACAGAGTAAGACTCTGTCTCAAAAAATAAAAATAAATAATAAATAAATAAACAAATGGAGACTATTAACTACCTATTCAAAGTTGTATTATTTATATGAATCTTTGTTGCAAATACTTTATGCTATGTTTGAAATTATACAAAGTTTATTTACTGAGATATCTGCTATGCTTTCATTAGGTCAATAAGCCAATGATGTCACTTACATTAAATGATTTTATGGAGGAATTTCAAGTGTCGTATTTGTCAAGCCTTCACATTTCAATTAAGAGAGACAATTTGCTTCCAAAAAAATTTAATGTTGAGAAGTGTCAACACACTAATGATGGTGTTAGTAATTAAGAGCCTGGGCTCCAGAATCACATGGGCTTACACTTGACTAGCTGTGGGATCTACACCTCTATACCTCAGTTTCTTCATGAAAAATATATTTTCTTACTGAGTCATAATGAGAATTATACAACATAACATATATAAAGTACTTAGAACAGTGTATTTAGCCTCCGATAAATATTAGTTTATATTATCATTATTTATTGTTATTATTACATATTTTTATAAAAGGTTCAAAGCCATAGCACAGTGGTTACAGCACCAGCCACATATACCAAGGCTGGCAGGTTCGAACTAGGCCCAGGCCAGCTAAAACAACAATGACAACTGCAACAAAAAATAGCCAGGTATTGTGGCGGGTGCCTATAGTCTCAGCTACTTGGGAGGCTGAGGCAAGAGAATCACTTAAGCCCAAAAGAATCACTTTTGCTGTGAGCTGTGATGCCACAGCAGTCTACTGAGGGTGACATAGTGAGACTCTGTCTCAAAAAAAAAAGGCTCAAAACCTAACTTCCCACATCTTTCTCCTCTCACCAGTAAATATACTCTCATGAGATCACAAAAATATACATTGGTGTATTGAATTCTTCCCTAATAATAATTTTCAGACAAAGTGTTTTATTCCAGTTTTCTATCAAAAATCAAATGAAGTTTACTATTTAACCCTTCATATAACTTATCTATCCTATTTTTCATTAAATTGACAGCATGTTATAAGATATTGTTTACATACAGCATTTACTGGTATAAATATATTAAAACAGTATATAGATATATTAAACAGTATGTCTTCAGAAAATTACAGGCTTTCAAAGAAAAAAAAGACAATGAAAGTTAGAATTGGAAGTAGTCCTAATATTGTTTTTAAATTTAAATATTATATCTCACATATTCTTAATCTTAAAAAGAAATCTAAAAGATATTTTTATAATTTATGAATAAAATATATTATCTTAAACCATGAGATAAAGTTTATTCTAGACTGAAGAACTAAGTGTTCTCAACCAGAACTCAGGAAGCATTGGAAAGATGGACTCCACCATGAGTTTGCCTGGGGTCATTTTAAAACCCTACTAATCAAGAAATACTACAGTACAGATTTTTTTTACTTTTTTGAGAGAGAATAGAAATTGTTACTATAAAAACTATGGTTTGTTATCTAAAAGATAGAGGAAAGTGGCAGATATAATGAAAATAGCAGCCAGGCTTTGGATCCCAGGGCTTCCTATCAACTTGCTTTCTTTGTCATAGATAAAACAGTCTGCTTTCACTCAGTTCTCGTAGAATACATTTGATAATGATGAAAAAGATTTATTTTCCCACTAAACGTTCCAATGACCCTACTAGTTTCCTGCGTTGTTTATACTTACGTGGTCAGGAATATGAAGAGCTTATCAAAAAAAGCACTCTCAGAATAAAACACACAGCTCCAAAGAACTCGAGTCTAATTGACAAGGCTCTAAAATGTTCAAAAATGCAAACCCAAAGGCAAAGAGATCGCCTATGCTACATAACATCAATACCACCCCGAAAGAATAACCTTCGCTTAAGTGAATTTATCACATTTAATATTTTTTTTAAACCTAGGAGATGGCCACGTTCATACTTTACAGCATAGGAAACTGAGTCTTAGAGAGGTTAGGTAAAAGGCCCAACATTATAAAGTTAGTAGATAAAGGCACAGGACTTGAATTCACAACTTTCTGACTACACAAGTAATGATAAGGAAGCTGCTCTAAGTGATCCTTCTACTCCAGTGCAAATGGCCCTGGGCACTAGGACTATAGGACCAAGGTCTCTCCAGTGTTCCTTCCCAGCTCCTTCACGCCCAACACTAGAATGCAGGACACTGGATTCAAGTTATTTTTGAACACAGTTGATTGCTTAAGAACGAAAATTGATTCTTTACAGGTCTCACCTCAGATTCACAGGTGAACGCTCTCTGTGCTATCTTCTATGACTCAATAAATGAACAACATTTTCTGAAGACTTGGAAATATAACTATATCGTAAGTTACCTTGTTTATAAGTGCCATGTAAAACAGTATAGAAGGGATCACTTTAGTACCTGCTCCCAGAATGTTCTTACATTACATTACACTTAATTTACATGAAATCACCTTTACTAGTCTATGAGTTTTGATAACAAAATTCTTCACTTCTTCTCAGCAGTGGATAAAATATAAGTGTTCACCAAACACTTGGGGAAAAGAGAAATGAACAAAATGATGGTAACCAGAACCTTAAGGAACAGATTAAGATTTAGAGAAATGGCGGGAAGGAACAAGGGGAAGTACATTGCAACAAGGTGAATGGTAACCAGGCAGAACACTGATGGTGAAAGGGATAGGTCGGAGCAGAAAGAAGATTTATATGACCAAGCAGCGAAATGGGGAAGATCTGGAATTCTACACTAGGGGGTTTAGGACTTTGTTTTCTGAATTAGGACAGTTGTTTTTAAACCTTTAGTTTCAATTCAAAAGAAAACTTCATTTAAATTAAGCCCTAGGTGAAATCTCAATATTTAAAATAGTTGTCAAAGCAAAGCAGCACCGGAGGAAGCAAGTACAGACCTGGTTTCTACTTACTCAGTCCCCAGCTTACCCAGCTTGAGAAGACTCTGAAGCCCCTTCCCACAGACTGAAAACCACTGAGTTAGAAAACAATTTCAGAGGACAGATACCTCTGAGTTGCTCAGAGCATTTACCTGTGGGAGCTGGGTTTGCCTAGAGTAGGGGGTCGGTGTAAAGAAGGATGTGAAATGCCATGTTCTCTTTTTTAACCAGGCACTTTCTTATGTTATTTGAACTTTGTTTATTGAGCACTTTTTGTTTTTTAATTTAAAAAACAATAAGTAGGGGGGGCCAGGCACAGTGGTTCACACCTATAATCCTAGCACTCTGGTAGGCCAAGGCAGGTGAATTGCTTGAGCTCAGGAGTTAGTGAACAGCCTGAGCTAAAAAGTAGCCAGGCCTTGTGGCAAGCGCCTATGGTCCCAGCTACTGGGCAGGCTTGAGCTCAGGAGTGTGAAGTTGCTGTGAGCTATGACCCCACTGCACTCGACCCAGGGCAACAGAGTAAGACTCTGTCTCAAAAAAATAAATAAATAACTAAATAGAAGGAAACCATTGCTCTAAAAAAGGTATTTTTAGTGGTTAAGCTTCAAGTGGACTGCCATATTTTAATAAATAATTTCCCTCTGGCAGGACACTATATAGCTAAAATTATATTACAATGAAAATGAACATCTTTGTGCATAATTATTTCCTATATTTAGAATTATTTCCCTTTTTTTTCTTTTGAGACAGTCTTACTTTGTTGTCCTGCATTGAGTGCCATGGCATCATAGCTCATACTAACTCAAACTCTCGGGCTCAAGTGATTCTCTTGCCTCAGCCTCCCAAGTAGCTGTGTCTACAGGCGCCCCCTCCACAATGCCCAACTAATTTTTCTATTTTTAGTAGAGACAGGGTCTCACTCTTGCTCAGGCTGGTCTCAAACTCCTGAGTTCAGACAATCCATCCAGAGTGCTAGGATTGCAGGTGTGAGCCCCCTTGCCTTATTTCCTTATGAGAAATATATATATGAGTTAGTTTCAATTTAGTTTTATAATAGGACTCTGTAGAACATAAACATATAAAATTCAGTATTAGCAAAATTTAATTCTAGCATTCTAGCTTAAAATATTTAAAATCTAACTAACAAAGATAATTAGCCAAATTTGCACATCTCAAAAATATACTAAGATAAGTTTTAAATCAAAACTAAAATCTCTCTACCTTTCATGAATTTTTCATAACCTCTCTTGCCACTTATCAGAACCATACACTGAAAGAATTTTTCCTTCACAGCTGGGTTACACAATTTAATTCTGTGAAGTCATAATACTGTGACAGTAGAATTATTCTGTTTCAACCAACTGACATCATTAAATTCTTATTTGTAAGTTCTTTAGGGTATATGAATGTTTACTTTTTATTTCTTCTAAGAGGAAAATCTATTTTCTGTTGACTCGCCCATTAAGCTCATATGATTGATACATTTTAATCTAATTTATTCCTTTTGTCCTCAGCCATTTTTCCAAAACTGCCCTTTGGTGAATGCTCAGAGTTAAGTTTTCTATGTTCAGACAAAATATAAATGATTGCTGGATTGCCTACTCCTGGAATGACGTGTCACAGCCCTGTACTCCTTGGGAGGAGAAACATCAAAACCTTATTGTTCTTTTTACTGTCGTTGGGGGGGGGGGGGCGGTTGTTTTTTTGAGACAGAGTCCCACTATGTCTCCCTCAGTAGAGTGCTGTAGCATCACAGCTCATAGCAATCTCCAACTCTTGGGTTTAAGTGATTCTCCTGCCTCAGCCTCCCAAGTAGCTGGGACTACAGGCACCCATCAAAACACCCGGCTATTTTTTGCTGCAGTTGTCATTGTTGTTTTAGCTGGCCCAGGCTGGTTTGAACTCTCCAACTTTCGTGTATGTAGCTGGGATCATAACCACTATGCTACGGGCGCTGAGCCTGTACTACTGTTTTAAGCTAACATGATACTCTTTGCTAAACTGCCTTTTAAACTAAGTGAATGTAGTTCTATCATTAATATGATTTCAACTCTGAAAAAAATATATTTTTTTGTCCAAAACCAAGTATTACTAGACACAGCAAGGTCATTTCTACTACTATGTAACACTTCCAATATTAAAAATATTTAGACTCTATCAACAGATATTTGCTTACCAGGCACTATCCAAGTTCTCAGAGATTCAATGTAACAGGACAGAAGCCAGCTCTGTTCTCATAGATCTTGGTGCAAAGGTACATAGGCAAACAAGGAATCTTTACAAAATGGGAGGTTCCTCCCGCTAGAAGATTCTTTAGAAGAAATAGATTAGAACTGGGTTTTGGAATACCTGTAATACTGGGCCAAGGAATTGCATGTTTACATTTGAGTTAAGGAAGACCAGGTAGCCAAAGGGATCTTTAGAAAATATGAATCTGATCAGGCTCTCTTTAAAACTTTTCAGCGGCTTCCTATTTCCTCAAAGATAAATCCAAATTCTTTAATAAGGTTAACTAAATCCTGCATAAATACTCCCATTTACTCCTACAATCTAGTAAGTTATCTATGTGGGGCATACTCTTATTTTCTACTTTATTTCTTTTTTAAAACACACTGGTCACAACCTACTAACTTGACTGCACAATCTACTAGTAGGTGTCTGTATAAAAAATACAACTTTATGAACTACACTCTCACACTTCTTGGCCTTTCCAAATGTTATTTTGCCTAAAACACTCTCGCTTATCCTCACTCTCCCCTTTTACCTGGCAACTTCCTAGTCTACTTTTTTTTTTTTTTTTGGAGACAGAGTCTTACTCTGTTGCCCAGGCTAGAGTGCCAGGGCATCAACCTAGCTCCACAGCAACCTCAAACTCTTGGGCTCAAGAGATTCTCCTGCCTCAACCTCCAGAGTACCTGGGACTACAGATGCCTGCCACTGCACCAGGCTAATTTTTCTATTTTTAGTTTAGATGAGGTCTTGCTCTTGCTCAAGTTGGTTTGGAACTCCTTAGCTGAAGGGATCCTCCTGCCTTGGCCTCCCAGAGTGCTGGGATTACAGGATTGAGCCCTATTCTATTTATGATCTCAACTCTTAAAACATCATTTGGCTGGTCCTCTCAGATTAATCCTCCCTCCTCTGTGGTCCCAAACTGCAGTTAACCAATAGTTACTATGCTTTATTGTAACTATTCTTGCACTAATTGTTTCTCTAAGCTATGAACTCCTACAGCAAGGACCCATTCTTGCTCACCACTGAATCCCCAGGACCTAGCCCAGGGCCTACTACATATAATAATACACTCAGTTGGCACCTGTGGCTCAAGGAGTAGGGCGCTGGCCCCATATGCTGGAGGTGGGGTTTCAAACCCAGCCATGGCCAAAAAAAAAAAAAACAATAATAACGATAATACACTCATATAATATGATACTCAATAAATATTTGAGGGGGTAAAACAAGGAAATGGACTTGAATAATCTATGTATTTAAGCATATAATAAAATTATTACCCACTTAAAAAGTTTTTAAGGAGGGCTGGGCCCAGTGGCTCACACCTATAATTCTAGTACTCTGAGAGGACAAGGCTAGTAGATTGCCTGAGCACAGGAGTTCCAGACCAGCCTGAGCAAAAGCAAGACCCCATCTCTACTAAAAATAGAAAATTAGCCTGGCATTGCAGTGGGCACCGGTAATTGCAGCTACTCGAGAACCTGAGGCAAGAGATCTCCTGAGCCTAAGAGTTTGAGGTTGCTGTGAGCTATGACACCACAGTGCTCTACCAGGGTGCCAGAGACTCTGTCCAAAAATAAATAAATAAATGCATCAAGTTTTTAAGATAGTTACTTCCAAGGAAAATACATCATCAGTTCGTTTTTTACAAGTAGTGACTAAGTTCCTAGGCTAGGCTACAAAACACTATTACCCAAACACACTAAGGACGAGAGGATGGGTGCTTATTTCATTATCTGCAATGATGATGGAACTCTTGAAAGCACAGGTAGTGAAAATAAGATGGAGTTGGTCAGGCTAGGGCTGACATGACACAGCTGGTCTGAGGTCCTTTTAGGTCCCAAGTAACTTTTACCTCCCGTCTCCTATTCCTACGGTTTTGTAAATTTAGTTCCCACCCTGAAGATGCCCATCTTGAGTCATTTAGGAGAATTGTTTTAGGAAACTGACTTTTGAATTAGAAATGTTCTAATAGGTCGCTGAGTTATGCTGATCATTTAAAATAAGGGTTAATGTGGTCTTTGCTTTCAACCTTTTTGTATAAAACTGTGGTTCTGAAAACAGAAGAACAGAACAGTCTTCGAGAGGCTACTCTCACTGTTCTCCAGAATCACTGGCCTTCTGGCAAAGTTTGGTGGACCTATCCTGGTTTCTGCATACTGGCTGGCAGTGACAGGCAGCCGGATCTTCTTCATTGAGTGATAATCTCATTACTCTAACTAGGAGAAAACAGGATTAAAGGAACACTTCTATCACTAGTTCTTCTTACAGGAAAGTGACTTATCTAATTGCCTAGATAGGGATAAAGGGCAATGTTCAAGCTCCACCCCAGAAGCTCACTGGTACTCTTGGACTTGCAAGCCCTCCAGGATAAAGAAAGTTTTCCTTTCCATTTCAACTCTTAGGATGTAAGCTCCTTAGGTTAGAACTTTCCCTCCAGCAAGAGAGAGCTGCACTTCCATTCTGGTAGGTAAATTAAGAAGGAAGCACAGATCAAAGCTGAGTTCTCCAATTCAGCTTTCCCATAAATGGAAATCAAACTATTATTTTAATAGTATTTCTGACTTCTTGGATCTGATCTCAATTTGAATAGAATCTGGAGAGAGAAGGGTATAATTAGCACCCTGAAAAGTTTCAACATGAACAAGAGTAATCCCAGTTTGACTTCTGGCTCCTAGGGTGAACAGCCAGCAAGGAAGAGCAAGGCGGGACAAAACAAAGCAGAATCAAGTGAAGGAAGTTTCTTCCACCTTTCCCATTTAGATACTTTTCTTGGGCAAAAAAAGACTAAGTTGAATCTGTCTTTATATCCCACCACCTTTCCTTCCAAATTGTTTCATTCTTGCTTTGTTTTTTTCATCTTCCAGATCCTTTATACCATCTAAAGTTTTCTGCTTTCAACATCCATGCTTTAAGAAATAGGGCAAATCGTGTCCAAACTTCCAAAATGTCCCATGATCCCACAACACTCACCTCTCCTATCCCTCCTCAAGTCAAAACTCCCATTTCCTTCCTGTAGTTGATCAAGGAGAAAGCAATCTGACTAAATACCTTCACATTAAAATAGAATACCTGGGGCAGCACCTGTGGCTCAGTGAGTAGGGCCCTGGGCCCATATACTGGAGGGTAGTGGGTTCGAACCTGGCCCCAGTCAAACTGCAATAACAACAACAACAACAAATAAGCCAGGCATTGTGGTGGGCGCCTGTAGTCCCAGCTACTTGGGAGGCTGAGGCAAGAGAATCACCTAAGCCCAGGAGTTGGAGGCTGCTGTGAGCTGTGACACCATGGCACTCTACTGAGGGCGATAAAGTGAGACTCTGTCTCTCAAAAGAAAAAAAAATAGAATACCTGACAGTTCTAGCCACTTCCATACACTATGTTTCCACAGTTGTTATTTCTATGTATTTTTTTATTTTTTTATTTCTATGTATTTTTAAGCTAAATAAATCTAACTACTATAACTCTAGAGATGAGATGAGAGATCCCCATAAGTCTACCATAAAGAGGGCGGGTCAGCTCTGACCATAATTTCCCAAGGATCATATCCACACAGTTGTTCCCAATTTTCACCATCCCCTACTTCGGTATTTCTCAATAAATGGCACTTAAAACCCCAGAAGCAGACATGGGCAGCTTGGGAAAGCACCAGAAACATCTATAGTTTCAGGATACTTGTACATCCAAGAGATAAGTTGGTAACAATCAATATTAAGTTGGCTAGTTTATATTTTTGATATGTTTAATAACAGTTTTATGAGCTAAAACAAAGTAAAAACACACACTCAGGTTATATGCTGAAATGATCAGCCTCATTCTTCTAATAATGGCAGTGAGGTATAAAACAGTTAAATTGCATTTCCATCGTTTCATAATTCATAGGTTGAAAAGCAGGAACAGGCTGAACTTCACACACTTTTAATTGGCTGCTTATCCATTATTTCAATTTGGAAATCTTTAATTTTATTTTCTATAGAGTTTCTGAAATTTAGTAGTATACTTTTAAACACTGACAAGATTCTTTGCTTGACCAAACTTTAGTCAGGGCTTCTGGGCCATCTCCTAGGCCCATCTGCACACTTTCCTCATAAAATCCAGTCTCGACTACAAAAAAAAAAAACCTTGCTAAGTCAGTTGAGCAAGAATCCCTTGCCCTCGCTATCTGATCACTCTCAGTATCTTCTGAGGTCCCTCATCTTTCACTGTTCCTAGGTGATATTTGATCCGCCAGGACTATCTTCTAAGAATCCTGTTAGGTTGGTTTGGCCTGAATACCTATTACACCTGATGTTTCTCCTGAGCAGTTTCCTCTCCACTGACCCCACTTTGCTCCTAGGCTATAAATACCCACTTGCCCGGGCTGTATTTAGGGTTGAGCCTAGTCTCTCTCCCTCACTGCCAAATCCCATTCCATGGGTCCCTATACCTACTACCCTGGCCGTAAATAAAGTCTTCTTTACTATGCTTTAAAAAGTATCATTTTTTTTTCTTTAACAACAGTCATATTAGATCAGTGGAAAAGTGAGCTTGAATTCCTGGGAGGAAGTGTCATGTCTTTTTAAGTGGTTTTTGCTATGAAGGACCTAATCCTGAATGTGTATGCACTCGCAAATTAACCATGAAATGAGCATGGCAGCATTCACTCAGCTCTAAGTGGCTTTTAACTTCAGTGCCATAAAAAATATTTATTTACTACCCACATGTGAACATAATCATCATGAAACTAACACAAACTTATGAAAATAAGATCCTTCACTTCGCTGAGAAGTTAAGCATTTGAAATTCTGAGTAATTTGTGCTTGCCGTTTATTATTTGTTTAGTTAGCCACCAACATAAATTATTTGTAATTAAAGTGGTAATGGTACTGGAACTTTTCAAACTAAGCATAGAATATATGAAAACACCAACTATGGGTAGTCTCTCTTGCCTCTAGTCAGGAACACCCTTTCTGTGGCTTTTCTTAAGATACCAGAAAATGAAAAGGGGAAGTAAGATGCCCAAGAATTAACAGGCAGGGTATTCTGAAAGATTTACGTGGCTCTGATTCAACCTTTACCCAAGTGTAAGCATGATGTTTTTCAATGGCAGGTTGGTTGGGGTTTTGTAAAGTCAGTATCAGTACCTACACCTAGAATATTTTTCTATAAATGAACAATAAAGCTCAACAATAAAAAGCTAAATGTCTCAATTAAAATGTGGACAAAGGATTTCAATAGACATTTCTCCAAAGATGTACAAATGGCCAATAAGCACCTGAAAAGACACCCAACATGCAGGTGGTGCCTGTGGCTCAGTGAGTAGGGTACCGGCCCCATATACCAAGGGTGGTGGGTTCAAACCCAGCCCTAGCCAAACGGCAACAAAAAAATAGCCTGGGGTTGTGGCAGGCACCTGTTGTCCCAGCTACTTGGGAGGCTGAGGCAAGAGAATCACCTAAGCTCAAGAGCTGGAGGTTGCTGTGAGGTGTGACGCCACAGCACTCTACTGAGGGCAATAAAGTGAGACTCTGTCTCTAAAAAAAAGAAAGAAAGACACCCAACATCCCTACGTTAGGGAAATGCAAATTAAAACCTCAGTCATATCACTTCACACCCACTAGATGGCTACAATAAAAAATTAGCCAACAGAAAATAACAAGTGTTGGTGAGGATGTGAAAAATCACATACCCTGCTTCGTGGGAATAACAAATGATGCTGCTACTTTCAAAAAGCTTAGCAGATCCTCAAAAAATTACACGGAGCAATTCCGCTCCTAGGTATATACCCAAGAGCTTTGAAAACATACAGTTGAAAGGAAAACTTGTAGAGGAATGTTCACAGCAGTGCTTACACACAATGGCCAAAAATTGTGAACAAACGAAACATCCATGCACTGATGAGTGGATAAACAAAACCAAATGTGGTATTGTGAGACACTAATACAATGGAATACTACACAGCTATGTAAAAACATTAAGGGCTGGTGCATGCTGTAATATGAATGAACCTTGAAAACACTATGCTATATGGGCGATACCAGAGACAAAACCACATACCCTATGCTTCCATTTACATGAAATTTCCACACTAGGCAAACCCATAAAAACAAAAAAGTAGATTAGCGTTGGGGGGAGGGGTCAAAGGAAGATGAGGAGTCACTGCTAAGAGATACAGGATGTCTGGGGGATGATGATCTGGATAGTGGTGACAGTTGCGAAACTTCGGAAATATACTAAAAGCCACACTTTAGAAGGATGTTTTATGGTAGGTGAAATATATTTCAATTTTCTAAATTGCTCGTTTACCAAAAAAGGTGACGTCTAAGTAACATACATATAAATGTATACAAGCAACACCTATGTGTCATCTGTCTATACGTGGGCATTAGGGCTTTTAAAATTGAGGTATATTGTATGTATATATATAAAGAAAAGAATAAAAGAACACGGTGATGAGGGCAATTGCCGAGCCCCGAAGCAGGAATCTGGGGGTGTGCCGGAGCCTGACTCGCAGCATCTCCATCCCAACTACCTTCCACCCATCCCTCTACCACACCGTCCCCAGCGCTCGGGACCAATGGCCCGCGGGGCCGGCTGTGCTCCCGGCGCCGGAGCAGCCTCCCTTCGCCGGAGGTGGGGCAGACGCGCGGGCCGGGCTCGGGCGCTGCCAGCCGGCGCGGAGAGGGGCCCGGGGCGGGCACCGGGGCTCGGGCGGGGCCGCTCCCATCGCTCCCACCGCCCCCACCCTCCCGAGTCCCGCAGCCGGATCGGAGCCCGGTTCCGGCCGCACCTCCCTCCGGTACCTGGGATGCGCCCGAACGTGGCGCCGCGGCCAAAGCCGAGACTTTCCCTCCATTATCACCTGCCCCGGAGCGCGGCGGCGGCGGCGGCAGCTGCCGGTGAGGGGAGAGGGGACCCCATCTCCTCAGACCCGACCGAGACACCAGGGGCGGGGGGTGGAGGGGACATTCACCTAGTCCCCGGGCAGCGGCGGCGGCGGGTCTATCGCGGCTCCCAGCCCGCGGCTCCTTCCTGCTCGCTCGCCTCCTCGCACTGTCGCGGCCCCGCGCTGACAGCCCGGGCGCCGGCGCCCGCGGCCCGCTGGCTCCTGCCGCCCCGCCCCGCGCGGCCGCCCCGCGCAGGCGCAGCCGCGCCGCCACCCGCGGGGAAGCGGCGGCCTGGTGATGTGGCCGCCGGCGGCGGTGCGGACTCCGCTCCTCCCGGACCCTCGGGGGCGCTCGGACTCGCGCCGGCGGGGATCCGGCCGGTCCACAGCGAGGGAGATTGCGGGGGCGCCTGCCCGGGAGGGAAAGGCTGTGGCCTTCCTCAGGAGCCGTCCTCTTCGCCAACCCACGCACATCACATCGCCCGCTGCCCCGAGGTCCGAACCCCCGAATCCATGACTCATGATTTGTGTGCTCAGACCCGGGGCCTCCTTTGGGCTGGGTTACTATTTTTATCTGGATTAAAACCAAGACACAAGCCTTTCGGACGAGCTGCGCAGAGGGAGGGTGCGTGAGCTGAGGTCCAAAGAGAGACCAGGGACCAGGAACACCCGATCGCTCCCTCCCGAGGCCAGACAGGTGCAGGAGCAAAGTCCATGGGGCACTGAAGAGTTGGCTGGGGTGCCAGGCTTTTCAAGTTTGCCCATGCTGGCTTTTAGACCTAGAGTAAAACTGAGCCAAAGTCTGCAATAGAAATCCAGAGCTCATTTATTTTAGGTAACAACTGTTTATTGAACACCTATTGTGTATGACTTGGGTAATAAGATATGCCCCAGGGATACTTCAGTGAGCCAAACAAAGGAATTAGTCCTCAACCAACTTACTCTAAGGGGAGGACTGTCATTTTCAAAATTACACAGCCAATGACTCAAATTAAAGCAGACACCAATGCCAACTCACTGGTGATTTAGTAGTACCTTTTCAGGTACTAGGGGACACCACATACCTTTTTTTTTTTCAGTTTTTTTTGTTTGTTTGTTTGTTTTTGCCAGAGCTGGGTTTGAACCCACCATCTCGGCATATGGGGCCGGCGCCCTACTCCTTTGAGCCACAGGCACCGCCCTGGACACCACATATGTTTCCTTCTGCTTCTCCATCAGACTTTGGGCTTTAACCTTCACCTTTAGGGTGAAGGGGGTTTCTGTTTCACTCCTCACCACCTGCAGTAATGCTTTTTATTCTGGTATTTTTCACTGCCTAAAATGAAAACATACATGTACTTGCAAGGAATATGAAAAAGCAGTGCATTGGACTGGATCTCTGGTTTCTGTTCTTCTTCGTTATTTTTTTATTTTTATTTTTTTAGAGACAGACTCTCACTAGGTTGCCCTGGGTAGAGTGCCGTGACGTCACAGCTCACAGCAATCTCCAGCTCCTGGGCTTAGGCCATTCTTTTGCCTCAGCCTCTGAAGTAGGGGTACCTGCCACAACTCCCGGCTATTTTTTGTTGCAGTTTGGCCAGGCCGGGTTTGAACCTGCCACCCACAGTATATGGGGCTGGCCCTCTACTCACTGAGCCACAGGCACTGCCATCTGTTCTTATTCTTTTTGGAATTAGCTATCACTAGAAAGTAATTAGCTGCTCTTGAAAGTTTGCCGGAAGTTCCAAGCTATAGACCTTCCCAAGGTCATGGAGTCTTTCAAGATTCTCACATGAAGCCTGTTTAGGAGAGGCCAACCTCTTTGAGATTTGAAGATTCTACAGTTTTTTCTGAGAAAGCTAATGGTTTCGACCTCTCTTTGTTTGATTAGTCAGCATCACAATCTTCTACTTTCTCTCTTCATTCCATATGCCACAATACACTGTATGTTTCTGAAATATGTTAAGCTTCAGGTTGGAATCCAAATTTAAATTTCAGTCCTAAAAATAGCTCAGGTTGGAATCAGGTGGGAAAATGCCCCCTTCTGAAAAATTAGGTTCTAATGTGTGCAAGCAATAACAATTAGGTTTCTACTTCATCTTCTTATAGCTGACAACTTAAAATGTGAAGCAAGGGGGTTAAAATGAAGCTATGTAGTAATCGCTGGTTTGATGATTGCTAGGGGAAAAGCCTGGGAGTTATGAGAGCATAACAAAGGAACCTGTCTGCTGTAGGGGATAAAAAAGCTTGCCTTGAGGAAGAGACATTTAATCTGAACAGTGAAGAATAGAGAGGAGTGGTCAGGCAGCCAACAGCAAGAGGTGGGAGAGGATAGGTGGGCAGACCCTTGAAGGCCATGCTGGGGACATTGGACTTGATCCTAAAGACAAAAGGAAGCCATTCCTGTACTGGAGAAGGTTCATCTGGCCGTAATCAGACTTGTGTTTGTAAAAGATTATTCTGGCTGCAGAGTGGAGAATGGCTGAGAAGGGAGCAGCAAAGGAATGTGTGAAGACCAGTTCTCAGGCAATGAAGATTAGGAGAAGATAGTGGATCAAAGAAATAGATTAGGATTAGAACTGTAAGGACTTGATCCACTACATATGGAAGGTAAAGGAGAAAAGGTGTCCAAAAAAAGACTCCTGAGTCCTACTTTGAGTTTATGCCATTCCCTGACCTGGAGAATGTGGAAGATGAGGTCAGAAGGGGCAACTTTGAGTGGCTGTAGATGTGTTGCGTTCGATGTCCCTAGGAGACGTCCAAGTGAAGATGACTGAGTATATCTTTGGAAAATAAATCTGCAAATCAAAAGTAGAGATCTGAACTGGAATGAAATGAAAACCAAATTGTAGGAGGGCAAGTAACATGAGTCATTGGTAAGAACTTAACTTTTAAACTTTAGAGGAAACAGAAGAAATAAAAGGAATGTGTGAGACACTTTACAGAGATTATCCCTGACACTTTACAGAGATTATTTTCTGTAACCCTGACATGCTATGAAGATGGTATTTTAGTCCTATAAAAAGAGATATATTGTCTAAAAGAAAGGAGTAACAGACTCTATGCAAGTCCAGAACCCAGGGGGGCAGACATTAAATCTTAAAGCTCCAAAACAATTTCCCAATACTTCATGTTCTACATCCTGGGCAAACAGGGCTCCCCAGGCCTAAGCTCTAACTCCATGATGTTGCTGGGCACAGCGTACATGGCTGCTGTCCCGGGCTGGAATTGAAGGGCTGCGGCGTTCTGGGCAGAAGTTTCCTGGTCCTGGTAGCTCTCTAATTCTGGGACTGCAGGGTAGCAGCCCTGCTCCCATAGATCCACTAAGAAGGGGGACTCTCTGCAGGAGCTGCAGCCATTTCTGTTCAGCATTGCCTTAGTAGAGGGTCTCTGTAGCAACTCGGCCCCTGTGGCAGGCTTCTGTCTGGGTGCCCATGCTTTCCTACATATCCTCTGAAATCTAGGTGGAAGCTGCCAAGTCTCCACCACTCCTGCATCTGTGTGCCTCACTTAACAGCATGTAGAAGCCACTGAGGATCACGGCTTGTACCCTCCCGAGCATCAGCCTGAAAAGTACATGAGGCCCTTTGAGCCGGGGCCAGCATGCCAAGGAGTGTTGACCCGGGCATGTCCCAGAAACCATTCTTTCCTCCTGTGCCTCTGGGCCCATGATGGAAGGAAGTACCTCAAAGATTTCTGAAATAAGGCTCAGCGCCTGTGGCTCAATCAGCTAAGGCACCAGCCACGTACACCTAAGGTGGCGGGTTCAAATCCCCAGCCCAGGCACCAAACAACAATGATGGCTGCAACCAAAAAAAGGCTGGGCGTTGTGGCGGGTGCCTGTGGTGCCAGCTACTTGGGAGGTGGAGGCAGGAGACTCACTTGAGCCCAGGAGTTGGAGGTTGCTGTGAGCTGTGATGCCATGGCACTCTACCCAGAGGGATAGCTTGAGGCTCTGTCTCAAAAAAAAAAAAAAAGATTTCTGAAATGGTTTCTCAATGCCTTTCCCCTTCAACTTGACTGTTACACCTGACTCCCTTTCATCCATGCTCACCTCTCCAGCAAGCGGTTGCTCCCCAACACTCCTGAATTTCTCCCTGAAAATTGTTCTTTCCTTCTCTACCACCAGGCCAGACTGAGACTTTTTCAAATTTTTACACTCTTATTTCCTTTTTAACTACAAATTCCAACTTCCCGTCATTTCTTTGCTCCTGTCTGTATCTGATTATAAGTTGTTAGAAGCGGCCGTGCCACTTCTTCAACACTTTGCTGCTTTGAAATTTCTTTCACTAGTTCATCGGTCTTAAGTTCAGCCTCCCACAAAGCCCTAGCGCATCGACACAATGCAACCAAATTCTTGGATAAGGCATAACATTTTCCTGTTCCACTAAATTCCTTATTTTCATCTGAGGTCAGCATGACCTTTTTTACTCTTTAATTTTTTTTTTTTTTTGAGACAGAGTATCACTCTGTTGTTCTGGGTAGAGTGCTGTGACATCATAGCTCACAGCAACCTCAAACTCTTGGGCTCAAGCAATCCTCTTGTCTCAGCCTCCTAAGTAGCTGGGACTACAGGTGCCCACCACCATGCCCCTAGCTTTTCTATTGTTAGTATAGACGGGGGTCTCACTCTTGCTCAGGCTGATCTCAAACCCCTGAGCTCAGGCAATCTACCCACCTCAGCCTCCCAACCTCACCTGGCCTTTTTTTTTTTTTTGCACGAACTTTACTACCAGCCTTTTTGTTCCATCCACTTAATGTCTAAAAAGTTCCAAACTTTTTATCTTCTCCCTCTCTTCTTCTGAGCCTTCCAAACTCTTCCAACCTCTGCCCATTACCCAGTTCCAAAGTCGCTTCCACATTCTCAGCATCTCTAGTAATGCTCCACTTCAAGTACCAGTTGTCCATCTGGGTTGCTACATAGGAATACCTGAGGCTAAATGATTCATAAAGAGATTTCACGCATGGTTCTGCAATCTGTACAAGAAGCATGGCAGCTATTTCTGCTTCTGGTGATGGCTTCAGACTGCTTGCACTCATGGCAGAAGAGGAAGAGGAGTCAGCAGGTGCAAAGATCACATGGTGAGAGAGGAAGTGGAGGGGGGAGATTCTTTTGAACACACAGCTTTCAATGGAACTAATAGACTGAGAACTTACTCATTACTGCAAGAATAACACCAAGCCATTAACAAGGCATTGGGCCCCATGATCCCAACAACATTAGGATTAACTTTCAACATGAATCCAGGCGCAGTTACTCACACGTGTAATCCCAGGTGCTTGGGAGGTTGGGGTGGGAAGAGCACTAAAGATCAGGAGTTTGAGACCAGCCTAGGCTGGCTCAGTTCCTGTAGCTCAAGTGGCTAAGGCGCCAGCCACATACACCAGAGCTGGCGGGTTCGAATCCACCTGGACCTGCCACACAACAATGACAACTGCAACAAAAAAATAGCCAGGCCTTGTGGCAGGCACCTCCCAGCTACTTGGGAGGCTGAAGCAAGAGAATCACTTGAGCCCAGGAGTTGGAGGTTGCTATGAGCTGTGACGCTATGGCACTCTACCCAGGGTGACAGCTTGAGGCTCTGTCTCAGAAAAAAAAAAAAAAAAGAAGAGGAAGACCAGCCTGGGCAACATAGAGAGAAGACCCCACCTAACAAATTTTCCAGGGTGGCACCTATGGCTCAAAGGAGTAGGGCACTAGCCCCATATACCAGAGGTGGTGGGTTCAAACCCAGCCCCAGCCAAAAACTGCAAAAAAAAAAAGGAAAAATTTTTTCAATATAAGGTTTAGCTAGATAGTATTAAAAACACAGAAAGAAATAGGGAGTGTGGGGGCCGAGGCAGAGAGGATTTGAAGAGGAGAGGGGTCTATTTTATAGAGAGTAATCTAGGGAGACCTTGATGGTTTGAACAAACAGGAATGATGGAGAAGTTACAAAATATGAGCAAAGCATAGCAAGCATGAAGGTCGTGAGACAAAAGTATGTGTGTTGTGTGTGAGGAGTCCTGTGTGTCTGGAGTGAAGTGATCAAGGGGAGAGAGGTAACCCATGAGGCAGGAGAAGGGGCTGGGGGTAGGCATGACGCTGGAGAGCATTGTAAGGCCTTTGGCTTTCACTCGGAGTCAGATGGGAACTGAGCAGAAGCAGCCCACACTAAGTGGGTTGCCACAGGGTCACTGTGGACAAGTGAGTGAGGGGCCCGAGTGGAAGCAGGAAGACCGATGACGAGACTGTCACAATAACTCAGGTGGGAGGGATGGTGGCCCAACCCAGTGGCTACAGAGAAAGTAGTGAGAGGGGCTGAACTCCAATGTATTGGTTGGAGACTAGAAGTAAAAGATGGGATTTGCCAATGGATTAAATGTGGGGTTTGAGAGAAATGGAGGAGTTAAGGATGCCTCCAAGATTTTTTTTTTTCTTTGAGACAGAGTCTCACCACACTGCCCTTGGTAGAGTGCTGTGGCATCACAGCTCACAGCAACCTCCAACTCCTGGGCTCAAGCCATTCTCTTGCCTCAGCCTCCCAGGCAGCTGGGACTACAGGTGCCCACCCCACAGCACCTGGCCATTTTTTCATTACAGTTGTTATTGTTGTTTAGGAGGCCCAGGCTTGGGTATGTATGGCTGGCGCCCTACCCACTGAGCTACAGGTGATGCCGCCTCCAAGATTTTTGACTCAAGCAACTGGAAGGATAGAGTTGTCATTTCCTGCAGTGAGACAGACTGTGGAAATAAAGTCCTTTTTTTTGAGACAGAGTCTCAAGCTGTTGCCCTCAGTAGAGTGCTATGGCATCATAGCAACCTCCAACTCCTGGGCTTAAGCAATTCTCTTGCCTCAGCCTCCCAAGTAGCTAGGACTACAGGTGCTCACCACAACACCCGGCTATTTTTTGGTAGTTATTGTCATTGTTGTTTGGCAGGCCCAGGCTGGATTCGAACCCACCAGCTCTGGTGTATGTGACTGGTGCCTTAGCCACTTGAACTACAGGTGCAGAGCCTGAGTTAATATTATTATCATGGGAATTGGGTTCATTGTAAAAGCAAGTCCAGCCCTCGCTTGCTCTTGCTCACATACTCTCACCCCTGTGATGCCTTCCACTGTCTTACAAAGCAGCAAGCAGGGCCTTGCCAGGTGCAGCGCCTCCATCTTGGACTTCCTAGCCATCAGAGCTGTGACTCGAATAACTTTCTGTTCATTATAAATCACCCTGTCTTTGGTATTCTGTTATAGCAGCATAATATGAACTAAAAGACATGCTAAAAGAAATTTAGGAAGGGGGATAGGGAATGAAGCAAAGAGTATTCTAAGCAAAGGGAACTATTTGTGCAGAAAAAAAAGAGGGAGAAACAATTCTGAGTAATCGGAAGAATTTCAGTATGATGTTTGCATCTCTCTTAGAGCACCTTGTTGATTGGTCTCTATTGAGATCTTTCTCCACCAACTCATAATAATGCTTCAGGGGGTTTCTCTATTGATGTCTTTAGAATGTGTCTCCAGGCTACTGTCCTCGAATATCATGGGGTCCCTGTCATTCCTCAACCTTGCCCGTGAGTTTCTGCCTCCAGATTTTGGACTTGCTCTTCTCTTTAGGACTCTCCATTCTCCTAGGAATCTTTCGGAATCCACACCCACCAAGTGGACTCAAGGGGCTCCTCTTTTCGTTTCCCTGACAGCCATTAAACACCATGATCAACACGCTTAAAAATACAAGTGGCAAAGGCTAACTTATCTGTCCATCTCTATTAGGTTCTCAACAGGTTCTTTACATCTCAGCTAGCGCGATGTTATCATCCCTAAGAAAATACATAATAATCCCCACCCCAGCCCCAAAATGAGTGATTTGGTACAGTTAAATTTACCTCCCTTTTCTGTTAGGGGTGCTGCTACTGGCCTTTTGATTTTCTGATCTGGTTCTGCTCCTAGCAGAATTATCAATTTATTTTAAAATGTTTATAATACATTACATTATTCTGCCTTCTTTAATCTGATTCTGTTAGGCTTTTGCTGGGAGACCGGCAATCTGCAACACTGGAATGTGGTTGGGTAAGATGTTTTCTTTGCTGTTTGTTTGTTTGTTTGTTTTTTGCAGTTTTTGGCCGGGGCTGGGTTTGAACCCACCACCTCCAGCATATGGGGCTGGCGCCCTACTCCTTTGAGCCCCAGGCACTGCCCTCAACTTTATAATTTTACAAACTTTTCATAGTGAGGAAATTCCAAGCATGAAGTCATAAAATGACCTGCCTAGACCTGGCTTCTGCTTTGCTTTATAAAATTCAGATATATCTTTGAAAGTCTGTCAACAAAGCAAACACAAGTCACTTTCTTTTTGAAAATTTGGGTTTTTTTGTCAGTCTTTATTAGTTATAAACATTAAAAGAATTATCTATAGTTCATGGCAGAACTGTATTTTATATAAGCATTGTTCTATTATTGTTTTTACATATCTGTGATTTTTTAAAGTTCTTCATTCTATGATCAACTATTTTCTAGTAAAACACACAGATGTGTGTGTGTGTGCATTTTAATTGAGGTATTATTTAACTCCACCTCTTTTATTTTTTATTCTCCTGGCCTCTTCCTATACATTAGGCATACTATTGTGGTTATTTGCAGGATGTCTTTAGAACATTTTGTATGCTTAGAGACAAATAGGAAAATCAATACGTTCTCTTTCTAATGATAAAAATAAATATCATCTGCTTTTAAAATTACTTTCACCAATTAAGTTCCACCCTTCACTGCCTTTATTATTTCCTTTGGCAGTTAGCATCTTCCTGGGTTTTCCTTAGTAAAGAAAATACTGGCTGCAATCAGTGTTAGCAATTCCTGTGGTCTGATGACACTTTCGGATTGAGTTCTGGCTGGACAGTTTGTTACATATCTGCATTTGATGTTTCTGAGGGTTTATTCTACAGAAGCAGAAAGAACACACCAGGGTGGCTACTCCACGGCCCCTCCTGGCTTAGGCCCTTTCTGCAAGCATTTTATACAGACACTTGGAACGTTAGTGGGTTTCACAGCTGCAATGTTTAGTGGAAATAAACCCAAAGGAGCCATCTGCCCTCCCCACGCTGCCTCCTTTCAATTCCCTAGCAACTTCCCAGTAGCCAGCTGCTACAGAAACGATCGGAAAAGCAAGACTCAGTGGACTGTAATGATTGTTATTCTCTGGGAAAGTAGGTTCTCTGATTTGGCTGAGAGATAAAGGATATTGGATGCACTTGACTCATCTGACTGTATCAATAATATCCAACTTCTACCATTAACTTCCTTGTTAGGATTTGATGGGAATGGTCTTTTGTGTTTCAAAGAATGAGCCCGATGAAAACAAATCCAAAGGTCAAGTCCTTGGCTTGGGAGTGGTGAGCAGAGAATTTGACTGTGGGAATGTTGTCAGATTTTATCTTGTGCACTGCAAATAATGTTAGTTGCTGATCTCAGCCTTGTCAATAAATCCCAGGCATAGATTACCCACCATTTTCCTCAGTCCCTTTCCCATTTAAGGGGACCAGATTCCACTCCTGGTAGGCTCATATGCTGAAAAGACCAGGAACCTGCTCCAGCCACCTGAAAGCATCAGAGTACCCGAAACTCCACTGAAGGGCCCAAGATACCATCTTACAGTTCACTATGTGAGCCAATCGTAAGATTTTTGTTGTAAATGAATTGTCTTGATGCTGATAGAGCAAAATTGAGAGTATTTCTGGGGTTGGGGTACTGAGAGAAGAACTAGAATAAGAAGATTTTATAAAATAATTTATTCTTAACTCATGATTTGCACTACAGATTAACTGTCTTTGGTCACCGTGTTGTTCTTCCTTCCAGAAGCATCAACTAGAGGTTTGGAATTCACAGGTGTTCTTTACTATGTGTCTCTCATTTTAAAAAAGGAAGTTCTTTTTCTATTTTTTTTTCAACCATGATAGTTTTCCCAAGACTGGTCTTGTTAGCAAAGCTATTCTCCATCAATGATTTGGTAAACATTGAATTTACAAGGACCTTTTGTAAATTAAGATCGTGTCATAGAAGGCATAGATAAAACACCCAAACTGGAGGCTAGAACTGGATGACTGTACAAACTGACAGATAGAAGGAGAGGTTAGATGCACAAGCTAAAATCGTACATTGGAGAATAATGAACATTATATTCATTCATCTTAGAGACTATCTCTCTGCTTAGTCTTGGTCACCCAGCTGTGAATTATTTTGAGTGCAGGCCCACATTCTCTTAGCCAAAACTTACAAATCTAAAATTATCTGAAAATAAAGGTTCTTATTAATTTGCAGTAAAGCAGCAAAACCAAATCTTAAGTCACATTAGGTTTTTTATTCCATGAAATGTAAATATCCCTTTTTTTTGTTTGTTTTGCTGAAGGTGTATAACATGTCTTGTTTGATTACCATCTGTTCTCCTAGACCCTGTGCTAGGTGTTATAAAATGTGTGTTATTTTATCTCTCCAAACTCAGAAAAACAAAATTGAATTCTAAAACTTTCTGCTACCAAAGTCTTGGATAAGGGATTGTGGGCTCTTATTATTTTTTTCTGTTATACTTCCCCTAATTATTGGTAGTTTTCTGTGAAATGCCGTCTATAGTCTGTGTCTTTGTTTTTTTGTCCCGTGCATTAACCCAGTATAATCCGCCTTCTGCCGAAAGTGTTTGATGGAACTGTTTTTCCTGAGGTCACCTCATCTCCAAGTTCACCTCCTTTCTCTGGGTCTCAGGTGTTTGACTTGGTTGTTGACCTGGTTGTCATCAATGTCCTTCTTTTCTGTCTCACCTGGCCCTAAGCCTTATGTGCTCCTTCTCCTCGTGGCCGATGGCCCCTCTTTCTCAGATTGCTCTACTTCTGTCTGTCCCTGGAGTTTATTATCAGTGTATTTCTCTTTTTTTCTTTTTCTTTTTCTTTTTTTTTGTATTTTCCTTGGGCTGTCTTAATAACACAGATCATTTTAAAAAATTATAGTGATTGTCATAAAACATAAACATGGATGTGGGATATTTAATTTGCTATTTTAATCATTTTTAAGTCTACAGTTTGTTGGCATAGGTACATTCTTCTCGTTCTGCAGCCATTACCATCATCCAGAACTTTTTCATCTTCTCAAAATGAAACTCTATATACATTAAATAGCAACTCCTGGCTCATGCTTGTCAGTGTAATTCTTAGCACTTTGGGAGGCTGAGGCAGGAGGATTGCTTGAGGCCAGGAGTTCAAGACCCGCCTCAACAACATAGCGAGACTCCCTACCTCTACAAAAATAAAATTAGAATGGGCCAAGTGCAGTGGCTCACATCTGTAATCCTAGCACTCTGGGAGGCCAAGGTGGAAGAATTCCTTGAGCTTGGGAGTTTGAGACCAGCCTGAGCAAGATCAAGACCCTGGATCTGCTAAAAGTAGAAAAACTGGGCAAGAGGATTGCTTGAGCCCAAGAGCTTGCACTTGCTGTGAGCTATGATACCACAGCACACTACTCAGGGTGCCAGAGTGGGACTCTGTCACAAGTAAATAAACTAAAATAAAAATAGGAAGGTTAGCCAGGCTGGGTGGCAGAAGTCTGTAGTCTAAGCTCTTGGGAGACTGTGGCAGGGCCACAAGAACTGGAGGGTTGCAGCAAGTTATGATGATGCTACTGCCCTGTAGCCTGAACAAATGAGTGAGGCCCTGTTTCAAAGCAAAACAAGACAAAAACAAAAAATGGTAACTCCCCATTCCTCCCTTCCCCAGCTCCTAGCAACTGCCAGTCTACTTTCTGTCTCTCTGAATTTGGCCATGGTGGGTATCTCATGTATGTGGAGTCATAGTGTATATTTTTCTTTTGTGACTGGCTTACTTCACTTCCTATAATGTCTTCAGGATTCATTCACTTTGTAGCATGTGTCAGGATTTGTCTCCTTTTTAAGACTGAATAGGGTTCCATTTGAGGGTATATACCACATTTTGTTTATCCATTCCTCCCTTTATGGCCCCTGAGTTGTTTCTACCTTTGGCTATTGGGAATGATGCTGCTATGAACGATAGTGTACAAATATCTTTTCATTGCTCTGCTTTGAATTATTTTGAGTATATACCCAGCAGTCAATGCAAGTGTTTTTAACCACCAAGTACCCATCCTGAGATGTGGAGTGTGGTGTAGGATCAGCACTTGCGGGGACCCTTTAGAAGACAGGGCCAGAGAAGGGAGGAAGAGTAAGCTGTTCTCTAATTCAGAACTGGGTAGGACACAGCTGATGCCAGAAAGCTCACCTACGTACTGTAGGACTCTTTCCATGATATACTTACAAACCACCTGGAAGAAGTGGCAGTGGAGACAGAAACTAGGACAGGAGTGAGAAGGGATAGGACAGAATGCTCTAGGCAAAGAAGAGGAAGGAAATGGTTCTGTGGAATCAAGAGCTCACCGGGGAACCTATGTAATCTTTTCATCAAAGTGCAGTAATAATTTTAGAGGGCAACACTTTCTTTTCTCAATCCTATCAATAATATCTAGTGATGAACTTGGATTATTTAAAAGATAAACTTGCTTCATTTATTTCATAAGCCTCCAGTAAAATATGTAACTATATACTTACAAAAGCACCAAAAACATTTGGAAATAAAATGGTTTAGGGCCACAGGGACTGGGAATTTTCATCACCTTTTACCTGAACTATTGAAAAATTTCCTGATTACCTTGTCAGTCAAGTTCTTTCAATTCCCTTCTCCATATTCCTGATCAAACATTACTACTTTAAACAGAGCCCTGAACACTCCAGCACCCCAGCCCCCTGATTTGTGGTGGAAATGTAATGTCACCACACACCATTGGGCCCTTTTCTAGTTTGTTAGTCAAAATACTTTCCCTAACCACCCTCCTAAGCAAAGGGCACACAAGTAACCTGTCCCTTATTCTTTCTGAACCTTAGGGTTTTTTGTACTTCACTGGATTGTTTTAAGAATTAAATGGCATTTAGGCCAGCTGCTATGTCTCAGTCTTTCATTCTAGCACTCTGGGAGGCTGAGGCCGGTGGAGTGCTTGCACTCAGGAGTTTGAGACCAGCCTGAGCAAGAGTGAGACCGTGTCTCTACTAAAAATAGAAAAATTAGCTGGGCATTGCGGCAGGTGCCTGTAGTCCCAGCTACTTGGGAAACTGAGATAAGAGAATTGCTTAATACAAGAGACTGAGGTTGCTGTGTGCTGAGATGACACTATAGCAGTCTCCAGGGTGACAGAGTGAGACTCTGTTTCAAAAATAAAAAGAATTAAAAAGCATTTAAAAATACCCAATTAGTGGCAATAATGGCAATTTTGATAATGATAATAACTACATAGGAGAAAGATAAAGCAATATTTTCTCTGTTACTTATGATTCCTTTGGAAATAGAGTACTTAAAAAGGGATTTTTTTGATGAGGTATGGGATTGTTCAATCACCAGCTATGTAGTGAACGTCTGCATGGTCTATAATACTCAGTGAAAGAACTGAAGGTGTTATGAAAAAACCTGAAATGTCTACCCTTTACATTTAGTTGTTTTTAAGCTTTTATGCATGTGGTTATCATTTTGTTTAAAGTACTAGACTTTCACATATAAAATAGTGAGAAAAGAATAAAACATTTGAGGTTCAAGGCTGTGATCCAGAGTGAAAATACTGTTCTAAGTCCTGGTTTTATTACTTTTGTATTGCTGTGTAATAAATTAGCTCAGGTTCTGTCAATTCGAAGTACAGCCAAGCTCAGTTGAGTTCTCTGCTTAGGTCCTTTCAAGGCAAAAATATAGGTGTCAGCCAATGTGGCTCTTTTCTGGAGGCTCTGAGGAAGAATTCACCTCCCAACTCATTTAGATAGATCCTTGGCAGAGTTTAGTTTCTCATAGTTGTAGGTCTGAGGCTTCTAGGAGCTGAGGCCACTCTCTGAGTCACACGGATGGACTCCTCCCTCTCCAAAGCCAGCAAAGCACATCCGTTTTTCTTATGCTTTAAATCTCCCTGACTTTCCCTTCTTCTAGCAGTCAGAGAGAATGCCCTGCTTTCAAAGGGTTCACCTAATTAGGCCTGGATTACTTGAACAGTCTTTTTTTGTTTGTTTGTTTAGCAGCCCTGGTGTATGGGACTGGTGCTTTAATATGGGTGCCCAGCCTTGAATGATTTTGTTTAAAGATCAACCAAGTAGAAACTGAAATTGTATCTTTAATGTCCCTTTTGCTATGTAAGGAGTGCTATCTTACAAAACAATCCCTGGAGTGCTATCTTGCCATGTTCACAGGGGAGGGATCATAAGGATGAGGTCACTGGGGCTTATCTATACAATTCAGCCTATTGCATTGATCAGGTGGGACAGTTTCTGGAAGTCCTCATTGGTAAGTTCAAGGAAGAATGAAGGATGGGAGAGCCTTTTAGGGTCATGGAGTACAGAAATATGGTATAGAATTTTACAGATGGCAGTGAGGAGCCAGGTTCACTGAGCTTCAGTACTTTCAAAATAAACCCTGACATGCCTGGTGGAGCTTTGGTCACCTGTTATTTGCATAAGGCAGACCCCTGCCATGTCCCAAGGGAAAACTGATTATAGTTAAAGTGATTTTTTTCTCCCTTCTGTATCATATCCTTTTCTTTGAGAATTCATAAATAAGTAAAAGACTGTCCATGACTTTAACCCTCACCCAGCACCTTATTCAGGAGACCATACCCCAAGTTTTCCTTTCTCAATAATTTTCCTCTTTCTAGGAAATATTCCAGATCAACTCATCAAGATATTGACTTAATTAAATTAGCTGACACCAGAAATGAATAAATGACAGACTCAAATCTCTTCAAGGATATTGTATCCAGTGCAACTTAAACTTTAGTTAAGAGCATGAGGGATAATATATACTTTTGAAATTTTTAAAATTAATGAAATAAGCATGTCTGGAATAAATCATTCCAACAATGCAGCATGACTAACATTTTGCAATCCTTAGACGCAGTACCCTTGTATATAATAGATAATTATAAAATTAATGCTTTACATCACACTATGAAAACACTTTTCTATAAACATCCACTGTAATTCTTAAATTGGTTGTAAATTGTATTTATTTTTAGAATGAGGCTGAAGATTAAAGTTTTTTGGAGGGGAGATAAGAGTCTTACTCTGTTGCCCTGGGTAGAGTGCCTTGGTGTCATAGCTCACAACAACCTCAAACCCTTGGGCTCAAGCAGTCCTCCCAAGCAGCTGGGACTACAGGCCCCCACCACAAATGTTGGCTGGTTTTTCTATTTTTAGTAGAGATAGGGGTCTCACTGTTGTTCAGGCGTGTCTCGATCTCTTGAGCTCAGGCTATCCACCTGCCTCAGCCTCCTAGAGTGCTAGGATTAGTCACAGGAGATTCTATGCTGATGGCAGGTGCTTAAGAGGGAGTATTTAATAAACAAATAACTTATCAAGAAACCCATAGTTTAAAATTTGTTTAAAATTAATGCCTGGAGTGGTGGCTCACGTCCTGTAATCTTAGCACTCTTGGAGGTCAAGGCGGGCGATCGTCTGAGCTCACAGGTTTGAGACCACCCGAGCAAGAGCGAGACTCCATCTCTAAAAATAGCCAGGCATTGTGGTGGGCACCTGTAGTCCCAGGTACTTGGGAGACTGAGGTGAGAGAATTGCTTGAGTCCAGGAATCTGAGAAAAGTGAGCTATGTGAGCCATGATGCCATGGCACTCTACTGAGGGTGACAAAGTGAGACTCTGTCTCCCCCCCAAAAAAAAATCAATAAAAATAAAATTAATGCATTACTTGTGATCCTTACATATCCCAGCAACTTTAAATCTTCGTGTGTTTCAATGTTTTTTTTCCTTTTAACCCCTACCTCCACCCCTTTATTCTGGTTTTCTGGAAGTCAGTGGTCAGAATTAGACCTGAGAGTGGCCCAGCTGATAAATCTCAGTATCACTCCAAATGTGCTGGAGGCTGTGGCAGAGCTGAGATTAAGGTCATGATGGTTGGGCACTTTCAAAAAATGCATTCTTTATACCCTTAAGGTTTAGAAAGTTGACATGAAGCCAGTCTGAGTTTGTTATCATATTAGAGCCTCTCTGTAGGACAAAATGAGCCAGGTCTTTGATGATGTATTTTACAACTGAATTTATTATATTCAAATATACTGAGGAATGAAGGGAAGTGCCTTTCTGGTTAAGTTTGTATTTTTAGACTCATTCTCTCTCCCCACCCTTTTGTTATTTTCCAGTTAGCTAAGTTTGATACCTGCAGGGCCCCTGTCCCTGGTCAGACCCACCCCCCACCCCCCACCCCCGCCCCCAACCACTTACACATTTTCTGGAGTGAGATGCAGTGTATGTGAAAGGGCTGGGAAAATTGGGAAAGGGGCCTGGGTCTATGTTCATACACGTCTCTGAGCCGGGGGTGAGCTTTGGAAGTAACTGGAGATAAACAATCAATCTTACAACAGACCTACGGTCAGATTCCTTGATATGTGGAATTTGGTCACAGCTGTCAGTCAGCTATTTGGTTGAAACCTGATTTTATGAATTTGACTATCAAGTTTGATAATGAGACCTTTTTTTTTAAAACTCGCTCTGTTTTAAAGAAAGTCACTTTGAAATATAACTGTGATCTTAGTCACTGCCCAATAGCATGGTAGACTCAGAAAATACCTGCCTGAGCTGATAGGGAAGAAACTTAACTTTCTAAGGTAGCCCCTCACAATTTTGCTGTTAAGTTTTGTTTATTTAAACACAATGTATGTTAATTACCACTCAATATAAATTAGTTAGCAAATTCTGTTTTTTTTGCAATACAATCATAAGCAGAATATTTGACTTAGAATGCTTCCCTTTTTCGTGCATAAGAATTGTTTAGAATTTGTTCGTTTGCAATGTATGTGCTTGTGGTGGGCTGGGAGAGTGTTATGTTCCCGTAGTAATGCTATTTATACAGTGTTCATCTGAGGAAAAGCACCATGAGTTACAGTAAGTCAATTACTGTCTCAAATTTATTTATGTATAATTTTCAAGTGAATAAACTATTACTGTGCAACATGATAAAATGTTAATCCATCTGGGTGATGTTTTTGAATCTTAATTAACTCTTGATCATTTGCAGATAGATTTATCAAATGACAGTGATTTCTTTTTTAATCATTTCTTTTCCTCGGAGGATAGGAGCTATGCCTTTATTCATACGCTTAGTGGACCCAGTTGTCTGGCTCAGGGCTCTAAATATGTAATGTAGAGATATTCATTAATTCATAGCAAGCTATGATATTTTTGTTGGTTTTGGAGAGCAAATGTCACTGGGAATTGAAAGAACAGTTTGAGGAGAAGACAGCAAATATTTAAAATATGGGCAACTCCATAGAAAAAGACAAAGACTTCACATCTTTTACGTTTACCTGGATGGAGCTGGAATGTATTCTTTTTAGTAAAGTATCTCAAGAATAGAAAAAAAAGTATCCAGTGTACTCAATACTAATATGAAATCAATATATAACCACCTACACACTCATCCGAATGGCAAAACATAACTATAGTCCAGAAAGTCGAAGGGAAGAGGAGAGAGAGGGGAGTGGAGGGGGGATGGGAAGGAGGGAGGGTATTTGGGGGACCTCACCTAATGTATATGATGCAATGGTACATTTCAAAACTATTAAGAAATAAGTGTAACTGTGATGGATGTGTTACTTAGTTGAATGTAAACATTTCACATTGTATATTGAAGCAGTACCCCAAACCCCATAAATGCATCAATGTATAAAATTATGATTTAATAAAACATAATGAATTTAAAAAAATATGGGCAACTCACAGGGAAATAAAATTAAAGAAATGACTTCTGGCTGTTTGGAAGGGAACAGGCTTTGCCCCTTTCTTTTTTTGTTTTCAGTTTTTGGCCGGGGCTAGGTTTGAACCTACCACCTCCAGCATATGGGGCTGGCACCTACTCCTTTGAGCCACAGGTGCCACCCCTACTTTGCCCCTTTCTTTACATCCATAGTGAGGTCTGTTTCATCTTTAAGGCAGATCTAGTAAGTAGGCACTTCACTCTCTGCCTTGGTCTTCTGCCACCGTCGACAGCAGCACCTTTGGCGATATGTACATCTTATTTAAGACATCCTGACCTTTCTAGATCAGGTCTCATAATAGGCACTTCACAAAGTGACTCTTTGCTCTATTGAAAAAAAAAAGAACTGTGGGTGCCTGTAAATATTGATAATCTTAATGCATTTACAACATGGCTGTTTTTTGACAATGTACTGATTCACAACAGTTTCTAAATCTTTCTCCTCTCCTTTCCTGTTCACGTGTAGAAATGGTTAAAGAGTCTGTGCTGATGGGAAACTCCCACTCCTAACCCTCTTACAGATGCGTTCTTTCACTGGTATTTAATCACCAGTCTTCCAATAATGCTTAAAGCTTGTCTCTCTGCTCTGATCTCTACCTGTCACTTTCCGTGTTGGCTGTCTGTGTGGGTGTCCTCAAACTTGGCCTTCACCACAGGAGAGACCCCTCTGTCCTGTTTTCATCAGGCCCCTTGTTGGGTGGCAAGCAGTAGAAGCCAGGTAAAATCAGTTTTATTAGAAAGAGGTATTTCGTGTGAGGATTCAAAGGTGTACTGCGGAAACTTCGGGGATACTATTCCTTAGGAAGGAAATAGAAATGAAACTAGAAAGTTGTGTTTCTCTCTTTCTCTCTCTCCTTTCCTTCTTCCCCGATTCCCTCTCTCTCTTTTTTCCTTCCCTCTGCTTCCCTGTCCATTTCGGCCCCTCTCTGTGCATTTTTAAAAAGGTTTTCTCTGTTTAGACTAGCATTTTTGGCTCCTCAGTTCATAAGACAAGACATGGCTAGGTTAGCATGTCACATTTACAGGTGACTTGCTGTCTCCAATTTCAAATTCTTGCGCCATCAGAAATGGCCCGGCAGCACAGCTGAAGGCTGGGGCAGGTGTCAGGTTTGCGAATGCCACTTTCCCCCCTGTTGACCTCTCCTGAGCTTCAGGATCTAAGTTTATGGTGAGTGTTGGATCTAAGTTTCTGGTTGAGCTTCAGGATCTAAGTTTAGGTTAGTGTTAACTCCTGACACACGCCTTGGAATTCTCTGATGCTTTCTAGCCCCCTCTTTTCACTGCCTACCTGGAAAGGGTGAATGTAATTTATAATTCAGTGAATATTATAGACACCTGTTTTGTACCAAACACATAGAATTCATGTGTGCCAGGAATAATTTAGCATCTAGTGCAGGTGTCCTCAAACTACGGCTCACGGGCCACATGGAGCCTGCCTAGGACATTTACCCAGCCCGCCGGGTGTTTTTGCCACTGCTGCCTGTCCTGCTTAGCAGCTGACTTGTCCCGGGGCTGCAGTCTGGCCCTCCAACGGTCTGAGGGACAGTGAACTGGCCCCCTGTTTAAAAAGCTCGAGGACCCCCCTGACTAGTGAAGACAGCACTCAGAATCTAAGCAAGCAAATAAAATCTACCAAATGCAGGTGTGTATAGTAAGTGATGTGAAGAAGCGGAGATAGAAAACACCAGGAGACAGGAGAAGACTCTGTTTTAGAAGGCTTCTCTGAGGAAGGAAGATTTCAAGCTAATACCTAACGGATGAGATGGAGCTAGCGGGACAGGATTTGTTTGTTTTCAAGGAAAGAAAGAGAAAATCTAACGTGTGAGCAGGAGGAGAAAGGAAGCAGAAGGAAGAATATGACTTGTAGGTCAGAGAGTTTGGATGTAATCCCAAGTGTAGCCACCGGGAAGGGGGAGGAAATCATTAGCCACATTGCTGATGCCATATAATCCATTAGGAAGTATTATCTAGCCTTTAATTTATGCCAGATGCCATTCTGGTGCACTGAGGACGATTAAAAAATAATTCAAATATATAATCCTACTCTGATTTTGATTGTAACCTAGACTATGAGGAGGTGCAAGTCTCAGGGTGGAGGCCACCGGGGCCCAAACTGGCCATGTGCCCAGCGACCTAGGGCCTGAGCCAGAGAGCCAAGAAGAAAGTTTATCAGTTCCCAAGGGGCTGAGTAAGAACCTCTGTCAGGTGACAAAAGGGGCTGGTATATAGCGCAGCACCCACTGTGCCAAAACCTCGAAGCACTTTTAAAACAGTATCTGTAAGTTTGTATGTAATTTTAAATTGCACATGAACTTTATAGACACCCTGTATATTCAATGTTATCCTCACAGTAACCCTGTGAGGTAGGAATTATTGTCATCCCATTTTACAGGCGGGAAACTGAGACCCAGAGATGTAAAATAACCTGTGGAAGGCCACATGACCATTAAAGGTACAACCAGGATGTGAGTGCAGGGCAGCCTGGGGCTAGAGGCTGCCACTAACCACTGTGCAATGAGTCTGCTTCCTGTGAACCTAGAAAGAGAGTGAGGATGTCAGCTAGACACAGGGCTACACATGTTGGGGGCAGAGAAAGCTCTGGTTTTAAAAGTATTTAATTAGGTATGGAGTATGCTATGGGGTGTGTTGAGTTGATGGTAAAAGCAGATATGTTTTTCAATGAGTGAAAATGTTGTCATTAGAGGTCTAGCGCTCTGCAAAGATGACCCTGGGTGCTCTTTATGTTTCTGGGCATAGACTTGTTAGAAAATAGGGAACTTAGGGTCACTGAAAACTTTGCTTCACTTTCTATCAGGATGTTAATTGCTTTAAGCTCACTTTTCTCACAATTGGCTCTATTCTTTAATGCACTATTACATAGTTTATGATTAAAATAAATCATACCAAAACTCATATTAATAAAACAAATAATAGAAAAAATGCAAAATATTTATCAGAGAGCATTTTATACAAACAATGAACATTTTACTTGGAACGCAGGACACAGTAGCTCAGGCCTGCAATCCTACCACTCTGGGAAGCCAAGGTGGGAAGTTTCTCTTGATTTCAGGAGTTTGAGATTAGCCTGAGCAACAGTGAGACCCCATCTCTACTAAAAATAGAAAAACTAGCTGGGTATTGTTGTGGGTGTCTGTAGTCACAACTATTCAGGAGGCTGAGGCAGGAGGATTGTTTAAACCCAGGAATTGAAATTTGCAATGAGCTAGGCTGATGCCACAGCACTCTGGCCTGGGTAAGAGAATGAAACTCTGTCTCAAAAAAAAAAAAAAGAAAAAAAAAACTTGCAATGGATTTTATGGGTTTATTTTTTTGCAAATTGACTTTGAAGGAAGAGATGGTATTGTCACCTTCCCTAACATTGAACTCACCCATGACTCTATCAGGGGTGTCTAACTTTTTTTTTTCTCTACCTAACATTGGAAAAATAAGGGTTGTCTTGGGCCACACATTAAATACACAAATACCAAGGAAAGCTGATTAAGCAAAAAAAAAAATTCTCACAAAATCATCATGGGGCCCACTGGCCACAGGTTGGGCACCTCTGCTCTAAGTCTTTCCTTGTCAGGTTCAGATTGGTTGAGATGAAGAATAAGTGTGAGTTAACTCATCTTGTTGCAGGATAGCAAAAAAAAGAAAAATTCTAATTATCATGGAGTTCACTGTGGAAAGCAAAAGTTCTCCTGCAATTGGAAGTTGCATAAAGCAATTCTGTTCTTAGAGAATCTTCAGTTCTCTAATTTCCATAATATCAGGAAGCAGTTACTATTCTGTCTCTTGCCCAGGCAACTTACTAGCATAGCAAAGGCATCCCCAACCGTAAGTCTTCCTTATTGTCCTGCCCTCTGTCTTTGGTGACTGTTTGGTTACTGTAGAATCCCTCTAACAATTTCAATATATCCCTGAAGTAGTATAAATTCCATAACTTTGGGGATATATTTAGAGAAACATTCTTTACGTGGAAAGTGATTGATCCTAGTGTGCCAATCAGGATCTAACCAAGAGGGAGAAATGACCGCAATTTGAACAGAGACAATTTAATATAAAGAATTGTTAACTCTCACAAGGAATTTACATGTGAAGGATTTGTTCTCGAGAAGTAAAGAGAACCTTGAAGAAAATAGGAATAAGCAGATAGGAAAGATATTCCCACTTCTAGTGCTGGGAAAGCTCGACAAGGAAGAGAGCCCCCATCCGGGGCTAAGTTCCTGATCCCGCTGGAAAGGGTATGTTTATAGTTACTGGAAGGCAGAGAAGCTGCAATGGTGTGTTGCTGGAAGAACTTTCCAGAAATTTGCCCTCAAGGACAACATCAAGGAAGACTGCTCACAGGGAAATGTCTCACTGAAGCTCTCTGATACAAAACTGCCCAAAGAGAGTGTGTTAAAAGAACCTACTGGGTGTTGGGTGCTGGGTGTTGGTTGCTACAGACCTTCAGGCATTGCAGGAGCTCTGTGCTGGGGAAATCATTCACCCAGCTGCTGGAGAGCACACCAAAACCAAAAGGAAAAACTCTTTCTTCTACTCAGTCTTTCCTGTACTCTTTGTACACTGAGGTTACTATTTCATGAGGTGAGGAAGTAAAAACACTTGTAGAGCCCATATCCATTTCACAGAGCAGATGGTGAAAGGTGAGTTTGAAACAAAGAGGCCATAAATGAGTAACACGTATGAGAATCCCTCCCTAGCCACTGTCAAGAGTTTTCACAAGGGACTATCAAAAGCTTTTGTCCTGAACTTATTACAAAATCAATTTACTGTGTTGAATGTGTAGTTTACTTATCTAAATTTCTTTTAAAGAAATTGGTTGACTTTAACCATTTTTTTTTTTTTTTTGAGAAGGAGCCTCAAGCTATCCCCCTGGGTAGAGTGCCATGGCATCACAGCTCACAGCAACCTCCAACTCCTGGGCTCAAGCGAGTCTCCTGCCTCAGCCTCCCAAGTAGCTGGGACCACAGGTGCCC
>CAUYQV010065608.1:0-22037 GCA_963574575.1 Galagoides demidoff | reverse complement strand
GGAGGTGAGGGTGTGTGGGCACAGATGGAGTTGAGGGTGTGTGAGATGGAGGTGAGGGTGTGTGAGATGGAGGTGAGCGTGTGTGAGATGGAGGTGAGGGTGTGTGGACACAGATGGAGGTGAGGGTGTGTGGGCAGAGGGGCAGTGAGGGTGTGTGAGATGGAGGTGAGGGTGTGTGGACACAGATGGAGGTGAGGGTGTGTGAGATGGAGGTGAGGGTGTGTGGGCACAGATGGAGGTGAGGGTGTGTGAGATGGAGGTGAGGGTGTGTGGACACAGATGGAGGTGAGGGTGTGTGGACACAGATGGAGGTGAGGGTGTGTGAGATGGAGGTGAGGGTGTGTGAGATGGAGGTGAGGGTGTGTGAGATGGAGGTGAGGGTGTGTGGGCACAGGGATGGGTAAAGAGGGTGGCAGTGGTCCTTATGCTGATTCAGGATTTGGGGACAGTCATGTAGATTTGAACATGACATTCATAATCTGCTGAGTGCACTGTGGCCCGTTCTTAGGCACCAGGGCCCTGGCTGGCACAGCTATGCCCCTTGCAGGTCCTGGAGCCCCCTAGAGGCGGGAGGGTGGAGAAGGCTGTGAACATTGCTGGCAGGACTCTGCATTGCTGGCAGGACTTCCTGCAGAAGTTGAACTCCCATCACTTCTGAGCTGAAACACTGACTTCAGGACATTGCACAGGGCAGGAACAAGGTGTCTTCCCCAACAGGGAGGAAATGGGGTTTATAGTGAATGTGGCCCCCAGACACCACACATGGCCGTCATCCCTGGGTGTCAGGAGGCCTGTGGGGCTACATGTTGGGGAGCAGGGGCCCAGGCAGGCCCTGAGCTCCTGGCTCCGGGGTGAGGGGCGCCACCCTCTCCCTCTGAGCAGGGCAGCTCCTGCTCACTATATGCCCAGAGCCCGTGTGGACCTACCCATCTGGGCATATCTCTCAGACCAGCACTGGACAGGTCCTCTCTGAAGTCAAAGATGTTCTGTGCTGCTGAACAAAGGACAAGATCAGCTTGTTTCCTTGGACAGAGGAGAGCGCCCTGGGCTCAGCCTTTTGCAAGAGCACCTGCACCCTTGCTCTGAGCCACGTGTATCCAGGTGGGCAGTTGGGCTTGGCGACCCTGAGCCCCTGTATCCCTGTACACATCTCTACATGCAGAACTCTGCTTAGTCCTGCTCCCTGGGCAGGCTCAGTCAGTGGCTCCCCTGGCCTCTCTGCACCCCACCTGCTGTGAGCAAGCTGCCTTATTTCTGGGATGAGAGCCAGTCTCAGACCTCTGAGAAGTGTGTTCTGAGCCTGAGCTGCCATTTTGTAGCTGGGGCCCTCAGCAAGCCTCGGTGTCCACATCTGCAAAATGGGGCTATCGAACAGAAGTTGCCGATAGACACCTCTTCAGGCTGTAGGTGTGTGCAGGAAGGTTGGACTGGGCTGTGGACTCCACCGACGTCCTGGGTGTGGGGACACTTGGGTCCTGGCCCCAGCACTGTGACTTGCAGGCCATGCTATCTGGGACCAGTAGTCCATGTGTCACTGTCAAATCAGAGAGTAAATCTGATCCATGCAGGCTTCTTGCATGCCCGAATTCATCCCATGGAACGTGTGTCCATCATGTAAGAATCCCTGTCCAGGGTCTGTTGACAGCACCAAGGTGGGTGCACCTGATCCTGGCCCACATAACATGTGCCTTGTGGGAGACACATGAGTGGTGCTGACACAGGGCAAGAGAGCCCAGGGCATTCAGGACAGAAGGAAGAGTGAGTGAGGGGCTCCACCACCAGACATGTGGGAGCAGGAGGAGATGGCAGACCCAGGGGAACGGACAGAAACATGGAAAGCAGACCCTTGTGTGTGTAGGACCTACTCCATAACAGGAGGCTTTAACTGAAGTCACCCAGGACAGGATGAGACATTTGGTAATTTGTGTTTGGGTGCTCAGCGAGGAGTTTGCAGAGAAACCTTAAGTTAAATGTACTCTTCATATCGTGCTCAAAAGTAAATCCTAGGTGATGTAAAAAACTAAGCTTATATTTTTGGAAAAATCATGAAGATACTAAAAGAAACTATAGGATAATATTCTTAAATTTTGGAATACAAAAAATCTTCTAAGGAAGGCATGAAACCTACAAGACATAAAATTTAAAAAACTAAAAATGTGGGCAGCTATAAGAAAAGTAAATGTTTTATATGTGATCAGAAGGCAACCTGAGCCAGGTTAAATGGACAGCGGCTGTCTAGAAAATACACTTTCTGGGTATTTAAGTGGAAAGGGAGATACCATATAATATATAAAGAACAATTACGCATCAACAATAGGAGAGGAAATGGCACAGTGGTGTGGTCCGTTCAGGGCAGAAGAACCCAAATCTCAATGTGAAATTTTAGATTTCGACCTCACCAGCAGTCAGGGACTTGCAGACTAAAGCAATGGTTGATCGCATTAAGTTCCAGGGAGGCGTGCACACGAGCAGGGTGCGGTCAGCAGGAACATCAGTCACAGAAGCTTCCTGAGGGACGATGGACATTGCAGACTCTCTCCATCACGGAGGGATGTGTGTGCAGGCACGTGACACTGTCCGGAGTGATGCCAGTGATAGGAAAGTTGGAAACTGTCTACCTATCAGCAAAGGGACGTGGCCCTGGACCCGTGCGTCTTACACAGGGGCAGCCAGGGTCAAGACTGAGCCACGGCAGTGGTTCCGCTCCAGGGTCTGATGTTACATTTCCTAAATGTGTTTGGGTGAGTTAGCATGGAGCACGGATGACACGAGCAGCAGGGCAGTACCCAGACGGGCGGCGCTACGGCTAGGTCAGCCAGAGGCAGTGAAGAAGGGCGTTCAGTGGGAACTTTCTCCATTTTTTTCTGTCTCCATCCATTCAATTTAAATATTCTGCAGTAAGAACACAGGCATGTATTCCTAGTCTAGCAAAAAAGGGTCGGAGAGAAGCCAGCCCCGTGGAAGAGTGGTCCACGCGCCAGCCCCGGGCCTGGAGTCCGGCAGGGGCTCCATGGCTATAGCCCAGTCCCTTCCCCGCAGGCCTGACTTGGGGTTGGTCCCTCCTGGAAGGACAGGCTGGGACAGCTGCCCAGAGCCCGGGTCCCTCTCTCTGAGGGTCCCCCGACTGGCACTCAGAAGGTTGCTTGTCGTAGACTGAAGAGACTGGGCTGTCCCTGCTCAGGGACAGCGCTCAGAACAGCCTCTCAGCACTCAGCACATAACGTCCATCCCTGCATCAGTGTCCTGGGCCTGTCTCAACAGATTGCCACAAACTCAGTGGCTTAACAAAAACCATGAAACATATTTCCTTGCAGTTCTGGAGGCCAGTGGGGTAGTGTTCCCCTCAGTTCTAGAGGGGAATGCTTCTCCCCTCTTCCAGCTCCAGGGCCCCAGGCATTCCTTGGCTGTGGCCATGTCACTTCTCTGTTTCTGGGGTCCCGTGGCCTCCTCCCCTTTTGTCTGTGGAAGCTCCTCTACCTCCCCCTTGTAAGGACATTTGTCACTGGGTTCAGGCCCATCCGGATAATCAAGAGCCTCAGACTCTTGACCACTCCCACACAGACCCTGTTCCAAGCAAGGTGAATGCACAGGTGTGGGCTGTGCTGCGGACATGGCTTGGATATCAGCCTGTCCCGTCTCCACCCCTCCAGTCCTCCAGACTCTGAGGCCCAGAGAACATCCCTCACGCCCTGCTCCCTGAGCCACAGCCTGTCTCAGCACACGCGGGACCAAGTCCGTGTTCTTGCCCTGATCTTCCTCCCAGAAGGCAGGACGTGGGTCTGAAGGGCAAAGCGCATACCGTGAGTGGGGAGACGGGAGATCTGCCCAGGAAGCAGAGCCTTGAGTGAGAAAACGAGAAACGCCATCCCTGCTCCCCCAAGAGTTTTTCCCTGGTGGTGCAACAGGCACCCCCAGGATGATGCCCGGCTTCACCCTCAGAAGCTGGAGCGCGTCCAGGGGTCCCGGTCCCATCCAGTGGTGAAGGGCCACAGTCCCCTGGGACTGACACAGACAGGTGTGACCTTAGAATCACATGGCCTAGTGGGGGATCAGACCTGATCAGCCCTCGTCTGGTCCTGCCCTGGTGACAAGAGGACTGTCACATAGTAGGAGGCTAGTTCAATCCAGGGTGCTGGTGCAGGGTCTCCTTCCAGACAGGGCCGCTTTCTTTAAGCCCACGTGAGCCCTTGGGTATCCTTCCTGTCACTCTGCACAGGGCTATCACGGAGCAGGACGCTGATGTCTCCTGAGCGCTGTCACAGCACAGCCTGTGCCCAGGCCTGGGAGATTAGGCCTGTTCCCGTGTGGCTCAGGCGACTGACCCTCTGCTCCCCTTGGGGTTTGGTCTTGGTCCCCCAAGCCTAGCACAGTGCCAGGATCTTCCCAGGGCTCCCGACAGGATGAACAGTGGGTCACAGCATCCTGCCTTCCACCCATTCTCCCACAGGGCTGCTGAGAAGTCCTGGTGCAGAGACAGGCCCAGGTCCGAGGGAGGGGGAGGCCACAGGCCTCAGAGGAACATGTTTGGCAAAAGGCCTGCTGACTGTGGAGCTGCCGCCGGGAGCCTGCTCCACTCTCCCAGCCCTGCCTGTTTTGCTTCTTGTTTTAATCAGCCTAAGACACATTAATTGGCCAGAAATGAAAATGGAGAACAGGACAACTCAGCTCAGGAAAGGACGGCAACACCTACCAAGGCCCCTCCTGTGCCTTCTAAGAAGAACTGTTTCTGCCAGTTGAGCCGCCTGGCCTTGCAGGCCACAGCCCTGTCCTGGGGGCTGGCCTCACCCCTCTGCCCCCTTCCCTCAGCATCATAGTCGCTCCAGACGCAGCCCCTGGAAGCTCCCTGCTCTGCCCGGCCTCTCCACAGAGGCCCAGCGCCTCTCACAGGGTGGCCGCTCCCTCCTTGCTGGGTGCAGGAGAGGACCTGCCCAACCCCATTTCATCCCCACAAGAGAAAATATATTTCAGGGTTTTTGTTAAGCCACTAAGTGTGTGGCAATCTGTTGGGACAAGCCTCAGACCAGAGACCCTGGTCACTCATGGAGCAGCCTCGGGCTGGGAGCAGTGCTGCAGGCCCTGCTCAGCTTTCTGTGTTCCTAGTTCCTCTGACAGTGCCACAAAATCAGTTTCTTCACCATTTACAGACATATCCAGGACCTACTGGTGACAGAACAGCAGCTAAGGTCTGTGTTAGTTTTTTCCAACCATTGGGCTTGAAAGCAACAAGTGTTCCTGACCGCACATAGTTCTGATGTCAGGAATTCAGAAATGGCTCAGCCAGCTGATCCCAGCTAAAGGTTTCTCATGAGGCTGCATCATCTGAAGGCTTGAGTGGGGCTGGAAGAACCACTTCCAAGGTGGCCGTTCACAGCTGCTGGCAGGAGAACTCAGTCCCTCAGCATGTCGGCCTCCTGGAGAGCTGCTGAGTGGCCTTGAAACACGGCTGCTGGCTTTCTGCAGAGAGTGTCATCACAGTAAGAGAAGGGGGAGGTGGCTCTGGGGTCTCTCATGTCCTGGGTTCTAACACCACAAACCCCTTACTTCTGCCTTAGCTCATTTGTTAGAAATAAGTGATTCGGTCCAGCCCACGCTTGAGGGGAGAGGACTTGGGGGTACCTTTAAAGGGAGGAATATCAGAGGATTTGTGGGTACTTTCAAGTCCCCATAGGGTGAGGGGCAGGATTTGGCCTGACTCTGGTGGGGGGCACTGTCCTATTCCCCAGGGCTCCCCTGCTCCGCATTGCCATCCTGCCACCCTTGCTGGCCCACAACACACAGGTGGCCACTCCCCCTCTCCCTGGGCCCTCTCGTCCTTCTGTGTCATCCCTCAGCCCTCAAACCTTCACCTGAACACCTGGTACCTCACGTCAAATCCTCCTTCTTGCCATGACTCTCTTCTGCTGTGGGGTCCATCTGGCATCCCCAGCCTGGTCTGTTCAGGAAGTTAAGGGAGTTGCTGGTGTAGGGGTGGGGTGCACGAGGGGGAGAGCCAATAATGTAAATCAGCTTCAGGGAAGAAAATAGTGTGTGGGGGTGCATGTGTGTGGTGGGAATGTGCATGCATGGACAGCCTGCGTGCTGTGTGACAGTACATGCGTGTGTGCCCATGTGCCTGTGTCTGTACACGTGTGCATGTTGACTTTACATGTGGGTGTGCCCGTGTGCCTGCGCCTGCTCACATGTGCATGTTGACTTTACATGCGTGTGTTCCTGTGTGCCTGTGTCTGTGCATGTGTGCATGTTGACTGTACATGCGTGTGTGCCCGTGTGCCTGTGCCTGTGCACGTGTGCATGTTGACTGTACATGCGTGTGTGCCCGTGTGCCTGTGCCTACGCATGTGTGCATGTTGACTGTACATGCGTGTGTGCCTGTGTGCCTGCGCCTACGCACGTGTGCATGTTGACTTTACATGCGTGTGTTCCTGTGTGTCTGTGCCTACGCACGTGTGCATGTTGACTGTATATGCGTGTGTGCCCGTGTGCCTGTGCCTACGCACGTGTGCATGTTGACTGTACATGCGTGTGTGCCTGTGTGCCTGCGCCTACGCACGTGTGCATGTTGACTTTACATGCGTGTGTGCCTGTGTGTCTGTGCCTACGCACGTGTGCATGTTGACTTTACATGCATGTGTGCCTGTGTGTCTGTGCCTACGCACGTGTGCATGTTGACTGTATATGCGTGTGTGCCCGTGTGCCTGTGCCTACGCATGTGTGCATGTTGACTGTACATGCGTGTGTGCCCGTGTGCCTGTGCCTGTGCACATGTGCATGTTGACTGTACATGCGTGTGTGCCTGTGTGCCTGTGCCTGTGCATGTGTGCATGTTGACTTTACATGCGTGTGTGCCTGTGTGTCTGTGCCTACGCACATGTGCATGTTGACTGTACACGCGTGTGTGCCTGCGCCTGCGCACGTGTGCATGTTGACTGTACATGCGTGTGTGCCCGTGTGCCCGTCCCTGCGCACGTGTGCATGTGTGTGTATCACATGTGACTCTGTGACTGCACAATGAAAGGCCCTGGGGTGGACCTCATCTCGGATTCTGGGCTCTAGGGAGGCGTGAGGAGTCAGCTTCCCCTCTCAGCTCTGCCTCCAGCCGTGGTGACTTCATCCTCTAGCTTCACAAGGTGGCCCTGCCCCCAGAGGTCCGTGGTGGGTCTGGCAGGACCTCCAGGTCCCTCAGGTCACACAGAAGCTGAAGACCCCCAGCCTCTAGGTGAGAGCCCCTCAGGAAAGAGCAGAGCCCAGCCCAAAAGCCCCACTAAGGTGGTGATGCTCCCATTGGCTGGGCGGCTCCAGCCACATCTTGCCCCCAGATTGTCTTGGAGCCTGGGGAAGTGGCTCTGGGAAGGGCGAGGCCCAGAGGACAAGTTCTTTCTAGTGTCAGGGGAGCCCATAACCCACAGGCAGAATGGGGGGCAGTTACCTCAGTGAGGCTAGTTTGGTAAGAGTGTTCTAGGAAGAAGAGAGAGTGGGGCTGAGAGGCGGGAACGTCTCCGGGACGCCACGGCTCACATTGATCTGGAGCCTCTGGGGACAGCACGGCCTGTGTATGCCTGGTGTGAGTGAGTGTGTGTGTGTGGGCCCGTGGGGTGTGGGTTTGTGGGGGGGGAACCTGTGTGTGAGGGGGTGAGTGTGTGTGTGGGCCCATGTGGGTGTAGGGGGGCCCTTGTGTGGGGGGCTGGTGTATGTGTGTATACCCATGTGTCCAGGCAGGTGGGCAGCCCCTGTGAAGCAGCCATGCAGCTGTCAAGGCAGCCTGGCCTCAGGCCTCTGAAGGGCATATCCAGGTTCCATCATTTCTCCTGAAAACCCCAACTTTCCTCCTTGGAAAGTCAAAGGGAAGCCCTTTAAGAAATGAGGCTGAGTTGCCTGGAAATGAGTCTGAAATGGGCAGGAAGAGATCCTGGCTACCAAGATGGGGCACGGTGGGGGCAGAGAGGCATGGGGGGAGCAGGGCAGGAGGCACGTACAGCCAGGCAGGCGCAGGGATCGCCGGCAGGGACTGAGCATCTGGGAGTGATGACTGACAGCTCCCCTAGATGGGGCCGGGAGAGGGGTCAGGAACACCCTCTGCCCACGCTGGGCTGGGGGGAGGTGATGCGGTGGCGGCCAGCCATGTCCCAAGGGGCCTCAGCCCCGGCCTCGGATTCCTGTCCTGCCTTTTCAAGCCCACTGGGCCACGCAGGGAGAAGAGCAGGGCAGCTGACAGCCCAGAGCAAGCTCCTCCTGGGCTGCGGATAACGTGGGGGCTCAAGCTGTCAGGCTGACATCTTCTATTAATGCTGCAATACATTTTTAATATATTCCATTTTTCTTTAATTTCAGATTATATTGGGTCTGGTAGACTCTCCCTTTATTATTGAGTTGTGCATCGTTAAGCAGCCGGAATGATCTCCTGCAAAGCGTGGTGGCCTCATTAACTCGTCCACAGGCTCCTCCCCGGGAGTCGAGGCTTCATGGTTTGGTTTAAAGGCGCAGAGATGGGACATCATTCCTCTGGGCCACAGACCTTCCCCCCCTCACCTCCTGTCCTGACACCATCAGCCTACCCGGGGGACCTGTCTGTTCTGGCCCAGGGTCTCCCCACTGATCTGGTGGGGTTCCTGTGCACTAAACAGGTCTAGCCATCTCCCCAGCCCTGCCTCCCAAGTCAGACGGCCATGATGGAGACCCCTTTGGGCCCCTACCCTGGGTTAATTCCTGTGAAAGAAACAAAGAAAATAGATTTTCTGCACACACCCAGAGACATGAGAATTTTAGTGGTGAAACACTTCCGAGCAAAGTCTGGGCCACATCCACCAGGAGCAGTCAGGACTGGAAGACAGCATGTCATCATGGCTGGCAGGCCTGGCGGGCTTCTGCAGGAGGCGGACTGTGGAGCTGGTGCTGCTCTCTCTCTGCCGCGTGCTTCCCAGCAGTCCCATGTATCCAGAGTGGCATGGTGCTCACTAACAGTGCATGCTCCTTTGAACAAAGGGAAGAATGAGCCAGTGAGTACACAAAGGACAAGCAGGAAGAAAGAAGGACAGAGGTGTCCGTGTCTCATCCCTGCTCCACAGCCTCTGGGGAATGGAGGAATGAAACAGCATCCCTGTTGGATGGGGCTGCCCCTGACCCAGGCCTGAGGCGAGCTCCTGGCTGGTCTGCTGCGGTCTGTCTTGTCCCTGCACACCTGCTGCCTGCACAATCTTTCTAGTTTCCCTGTCAGAGTGGGTTCTACAGGCAGTCCAGGTGTCTCCAGGGACTTGGCAGAAATGCAGACTGGAGGGCCCCGGTCCCAGATCTGAAGAGTGGGGGTCCACAGAGAAGAAGCTGTGCTCTGAAACACCAGCATTGCCTCTGAGCACTGGGATAAGACCCCTCAGTGACTCCGAGCCCATTTGCGGGCACCACCCAGCCAGCAGCATCTGCCCTCACCTCCCACTCAGCTCAGTGCCACCTCCTCAGGGTGTGGGGAGGGAGTTGCCTGCTTCATGCCTTCTGCGAGTTGCTGACTCTGCTCAGAACCCTCCCTAGTGTCCCGGGAAAATCCCTTATTCACATCAAGACTCCACCAAGGCTCCCAGGGGGTTCACCAGGCCCTGTGTCCTGCCACTGTCTGTGGCCCCTCAGAGCATGAGTAACATTGGGTCTAGCTCAACTCCCCCCCTAGGAGAGAGCCCCCAAATGACCACATGACTGAATGGATGGACATTCCCCTCTTAGGGAACCCCTAATCTGCAGATGGGACGTGGCCCTCACACTGGCACAGCTCATAATCTCATTAAGCATAAACAGCTTTATGTATGAAAGTGACTTGAGAATGCCGACCGGGACCACGCGGACCGGTGCAGATGAATGCGGTGCACCCAAGGTTGAAATTAGGGGAAAAATGCATTAACCTGGTGGCTTAAATTAAATCACAGCCACATCTCTTTTTAAATTAAGTCCCTCATTCATATTGTTCTCTGTCACATTGGAGGAGTTAATTCTTCCGATGGTGCTTCCTCCTACCCGTAAACTGGGATGTGGCTGAAATTAAAAGGGGCCCTGCTTGAGTCCACTGTGCTGTGGACAGCAAGAAGGACACACAGCTTGGGTCTGTGTCTTTCCTTCAGTTCAAGGGTTTCTTTTCATGAACCAGAAAGGGAAAAATTCAAATATGCAGGATGTTGGCATGACATGTAAACACCCTTTCTAAACCTGAAATTCATGTCTATGGGGCTTCCAGTGACCCAGACATCTGCAAAAACATCCCTTAACTGTGAAGCTCTGTCTGCCCACTTAAACCCTATCCTGCCTCCATTTTCTATGAAGCAAAATCTCCCATCCTCGATGTGGCAAAACTCCCTGCCTGCTGGATTGTAGGACCCACCATGGCCCACGGCTACCACCCACGGTACCCTGTCCTCTGTAGTGTTGAGTTGTTTGCTGAGGCCCATCCTGAGCTGGCCTGTGCCGTGCTGAGCCTCCGTCAGGACTTCACCCCCCCCCCCCACCTGGGGAGTCTGCTCAGAAAGCCCTATCTGGGATCTGCCCCATGTGTTCTCTGCCTGTTCCACATCAGCATCTTCAGAACCAGGCCTCTTAGGCAGACATGTGGAAAGACACATTTGGTTAGCGCATCCCTGGGTCTGGATGCCAGGTTTCTGGCTTTCCGGTTGTTTCTGGGGAGGCTTGGGAGGTGCCATGGTCAAGGCCATCAATCCTGGGGGCTCAGAACATGGCTTCAAATCTTGACTCGGCCACCTGCTGTGTGTGCACCTTGGTCACTCACTCAGTCTCTCTGTGTGAATCTGTCATTCTTAGAAGAGGGTCAGCAGCTGTGCCATCTCACAGGGTCACTGTGAGACCCCAATGAGGTGATGCATGGACAGTGCTGTCTCCAGGGCAGTCAAGAGCTCACCGGTGAGCAAACCCCAGCTGAGCCCGCAATGGTCAGGGCTGCCGTGTAACAGGGAGCAGTCACTCTGACCACTGCTGCTGCTTGATCACTACTCCCATCACACGGGGTGGCTGTGGCAATGGCACCAGGAGGAGGCAATAACTCCTGCTGTCGCTGCTGCTGGTAGCAGAAATAGCAGGGCCAGCACCTCTCCTGCTATTGCTAGGAGGTGAGTAGAAAACTCCCTAGAGGAGAAGAAGGTGGGGATTTTAATGCTTTTGCTTCCTGAGCCTATCACTTCATGATGAATGAAATGATGGAAGGATGACACAGGAAACCTGATCTACATGGGAGCCCAAGAGCCAAGAAGAACCAAGAGGCTCCAGCATTCTGAGCCTCCTATTCCAAACATGCAAAACGTTGATTAAAATGGAAGCCCTCTTCTAGATATGCATAGGTGGCAGAGCTTAAAACTAACAGGTCATTTAAAAGAGATACATAATATATTTTTTAAAAGAAGTTTCAGCTTAGAAGATAGATTGAGAAGGTCCAACACATCTGAGTTTCAGAAGGAGACAGAGTGAAATGAAGAGGAAATAAAGACATAATTGATCAGCCCCCAGGGCATTGAGTGACAATATGGCAGCAAGTTCAAACTGCTGAGGAAAACTAGTGGTTTGCCTAATTCTATACCCAGCTATACTATCACTCAAGGAGGACAAAAATGACGTTTTTTAGATACACAAGGACTAAGAAAGATACTAACCCCCAGCCCTCACTGAAAGAACTGATAAATGATTTTTCTAATTTAGCAAAGAGAAAAACCTCAGGGTGGGTAGGAGAGTAAAATTCACAACACAAAGGGTACATTGTTTGATAAAATTTGTCTATGAATAAAATTCACTATTAACTATTTTAAAAGCTCATTAACTTTATTTTCATGTTTTTTAAGAAGTTAAAGTAAAGCCCTATGTTTTCAAAGCCAATGGACAACCTTCAAAATGAAAGAAGGTATTTGCATGTTATGAATTGAACAAAGGGCTGATAACCAGAATCTATAAAGAACTCTGGCAAATCAACAAGAAAAGAACAAACAACCCCCTCAATCCTCAGGCAAGTAACAAACAGAACGTTTTCCTAAGAAGACAGATGAATGGCCAATAAACACATGAAAAAATGCTCATCATTCGTTCTTGAGCATCAGAGAAATGCTAATCAAAAGCACTCTGAGATATCAACTCACCCCAGTAAGAATAGCCCACAGCACAAAGCCCCACAGCTGCAGGTGCTGGTGTGGGTGCACTGCTGGTGGGACTGCAAACTAGTACAGCCTTTTCAGAAACACATGTGGAAAAGCCTTGAAGAGCTAAAGGTAGACCTTCCATTTGATCCCATAATCCCATTACTAGGCATCTACCCAGAAGGAAAAAAATCATTTTACCATAAGGACGTTTGCACTCAAATGCTCATCACGGCTCAATTCACAATTGCAAAGATATAAAGCAACCCAAGTGCCTGCCAACGCCATGGATGGATTAATAAACCGTGGTCTATGTATACCAATGAATATTATTCAGCCATAAAAAGATGGAGACCTTGCATCTTTTGTATTTACCTGGATGAACGTGAAGAATGTTTTTCTAAGTATCTCAAGAATGAAAAAGCAAGTACCCCATGTACTCAGTATAATCTGAAACTAGTACATGAACAACTATAGGCCACATGAGAGAAAAACGCAGCTAAATTCAAGATGAAGGGACCAGGAATTGAGAGGGAGTTCAGTAAGTTCCTGCCTTCTGGGTATAATGTAGGGGTGTATGGCACACCTTCTGGGGGAGGCCTCAACTACAACTTGGACTTTACCTTAAAAATGAAAACCTAATTGTATATACGTTCTTATTAACCCATAATAAAAAAAGACAAAGCCCTGTGCAATGGTTAGTGATGTTCCATGGTTTGTGAAAGTGTGGAAATTTTTTTCTGACCATGAAAAAGGAAGATGGAAACTGAGGAACTTTAACTTTTCTGAGATATTTTTAGTTAATTATGTGTATTATCATTTTAAGTAACCACAACAACATTTAAAATACAACTCACCTCCTCGAAGCCTGCTGAAGTAAAAAGGGAAAGGCGCAGGCCCAGCAGAAGGCAAGAAGGGACGTCAGGGCCTGGAAATTTCTCCCAGAATCTCTATGATGAAACCCTCAGCCTCCCCGTGGCACCGGGAGGGGACCTGTGGGGGGTAGTCAGCCCCGGGCAGGTGGTGCCCTTGTAGAGGGGACTCACGAGAGTTTGCTTCCTCTCTGCTGGCTGGACCTGAGGGCGCAGCCAGAGGGCAGCTGTCTGCAGGCCGGGAGACGGTGCCCACCAGGAACGGAATCTGCCAGCACTTTGATCTTGGACTCTGAGCTCCAGAGCCTTGTTGTTCAAGCCTTCCGCGCTGTGGTATTTTTTTTTTAATGGCCGCTGAGCTAACAAGACAGAGGATAAATAAACAAGGAAAAATAAAGGATTGTGAAGTCAACATAAGATGACAGAAATTAAGTCCAATATAATAGTGATCATGTGTCTTAAAAAACAGAAATAAAATGAGAACATCATCAGAATGTACACATACATATGGAGAAATGTTAAAATAAAAGCATAGGCTACTAATCATAATAAAACTACTCTAGTAATATTAATATGAGGTGAAATTGAATTTAGAGACAGTGATGGCTGAACTGGAGAGGCGTTTCTGCCTGAGTCAGGAATAAGACACGAGTGCTCACCCTTGGTGTAGCCATTTAGCACTTCACTGGAGGCCGCATCTATGCAAAAAGAAAGGAAAAATACATAGATAATGGAGAGTGCTAAAATTGTCACTCTGCGAATTACATGATTGTGTGGAAAATTCAGGAAAATCAGGAAAAAGATTAGAGCCAAGGAGAGAATTCAGCAGAGGTCGTGGATAGAAGAATCAACATCTGAAAATAAAGTAGGTGAGCTACAGCCATCATTTGGAGAATGGTCTTCCCAGGTACCATCAAATAGCAAATAAGAAATGTAATGGAGAAAAATTTCCATTTACAACACCAGAATAGGAACAAAAACTATATGTTATCTGAGAAAAATTGTAATGCAAGATACATAGGCGCTTTTATAAAGAAAATTACAAAATGTATTGACAGACAAAATAAAAGATCTACATGGAGAGATTTTCATAGATGAGTAGGCTTAATTAAAAAAAATGATGATTCTCCTCAAAAATAATTAATAAATCCAGTGCTACCCCAACCAAAATCCCAATGGCATTGTTAGTGAAAATTGACAAACCAATTCCAAAATTTATAGGGAGGATTATAAGTCCAAGAATTGACAGACTAATTTTGAAGAAAATAAGTTTAAGGAGAGGACTTGCATAGTGGAAGTTCCATGAAAGCACAGCAGACAGACTGGGCTAGACTGGCACAGGGCATTACCAAATGGACCCACAGCACAGAATAGCCCTAGCACAGACTGATGTGTGTGTGGGAATTTGATAAATTGCAGGGCTGGTTTTACAAAATCAGTGGAGTCTGGATGGATGGCTTAATAAGGGAACTTGCCATCAGAAAAAAATTTAATTAGATTCCCTCCTTCACGCTATGCAATCAAATGAATTCCACGATTAAAGACAAAAATGAGTACTTTGTAAAAGGCCTTAAAACTTCTCAAAAGAATTATGGAATATTTCTATTGTGACCTGAGAATAAGAAACAATTTCTGAGACAAGACACACAGAGAACACCTGAAACAAAGGGGTGATGGATGAATGTAACCACAATGCAGGAAGAAACTTTGGTACAAAAACATCCTTAAAACAAAAGAGACGCAGCCCCATGTGAGGAACGGTTTGTAGTGCACGCAGCGAAGCACCAGTGTCCAGAATATATAAATAACTTTCACCAACCAACAAGAAAAAAGTGAATAATACAACAGAAAAATGGAGAAATGAAGAACATCAGTTCACTGAAGATCGTTCCCCAGGGGCCAACAGCAGGAAAAGATGCTCAAACTCACCAGCAACCAGGGAGATGCCAGCGAGCCACAGGCACCACCTCACACTCATCACAGCAGCAAAACCTTGCTGTCCAAGGGCCACAAGGGCTGCGGGTGAGGCTGGGGTGGAACCAGAAGTGCGTCATTGTTCAGCACTGTGCACAGCAGCGGGCACACTCTAGGGCTAGTCTGTGCCGTGGGTCCATTTGTTAATGCTCTGCGCCAATGTAGCCCAGCCTGCTTGCTGTGCTCTCATGGAACTTCCACTATGCCCACTGAGGGTGAAAGGGTGGGCATCCCACGCCCCAGAAATTCTGCTTCGGAGCCGCCGCCCCCAGCAGCCTTCTTATTACAAGAGCTGGGCAATGACCCTTTACTCTCCTGGGATGAAAACCACAGGATGAAACCCTAACCAGCACACATTCTTTCCACAGCATCAATACAGTGCTCTATCAGTAATATGAAGTGGACATAAGGAGAGCGACTTATAGTGAAGCAGCACGTAACTCGGAATGCAGATGCACGGGCACAGCTAGGGAAGACTCAGCCAGGCACCAAGCTTTTCTTTCTCTTATGATGAGAAAGTGTGTATTAAGAGAGAGTAGAACCTCTATAGCTGACCACCTCCCTACCCTGACCACCTCCTTAAGCTGACCTGGTTTTCACAGGCCAGACATCCCCCCACACGTGCGTATCAGTACAGCAGGCCCAGTTCCTTGTGCTGACCACCTCTGTATGATGGCAAGTCTGGTACAGTTCCTTGGGGGGTCAACTTACAGAGGTTCTACTGTAGTTAGCTGGATATTTTCTAGACTTTCCATTACGTATGACATTTTGAAATAAGACTAAACAAAATACTTGCATGTATTTATGTGTACGATCCCTGTTAATTTTCAACAGGAGCGCAGACTCATAGAGACATCGTGTTGGTGCCCAGCAGAGAGGGTCATACGCTGTGAGATTCTGTGGGGGTCACATTCACATAGAAAAGAAGGACCCCCAGGTGAGCCACCACTCACCATTGCTCAAATACCACGAGCAGCATGCCCACTGGTGACATGATTGCCGAAATTGTTACGAACTCTTGGTAAGCTTCTGAACAAAATACAGTTCAATCTAACCTCAATTTACAAGATACTACATTCCCAGAAAATCAAGAATAATATGTTTAGTTTATATTAAATGCATGTGAAGATGTTATTTATATGTTAAATTGAATTAAGAGACTTAACCCAGATGGTGACTGCTCAGATGGGTGAAAGTCATGTGAGATGCAGGACGGTTCCTCCTGTGCTAGATCGCAGTGTGTCCGGCACCTGGGCCTTAACTCCTAAGTGCCAGTGCTATGACCCCAAGCACCATGAAAGCAGCAATGAGTGGGTCATGGCAGGGACAGTGATGTCACTCTACCCTGGCGCCCCAGAGAGCCCCCTGGGCACGTGAGCAGGGGCCCACACACACAGGTGCTCAGAGCAGTGTTTGCGATGGTAGACACTTGGAAATGGTCATGATGTGTGATGAAATATCACGCAGTGCTAAAGCAAGTAAACTCAGGGCACTTCTGCTACTGGTAACGGAGGGCTCAGTGATCACAACTAAGTTTAGTTTTCTGCTAAAACTGCATGAATGATGAAAACAACCCTGTAAAAACACTGAACCATGGAGAGAAGGAAGAATCCAGAACAGACCACACAGTGTAGCCAAGTGGCTTTCACGAGATGCAGCAGCAGCAGCCTCATGTGCAGAGAGAAAGGGCGGTCTGTCCCACAACCGGTGAAACAACTGGACATCCCCGTGGGAAAGCGGAACCTTGACCCGCAGCTCACATGTTACGTGGAAATAGACTCAACAGGACACAGGCTTGGAAGGACACGTGTCGTAGTATAGTATAAAGAAATGTAAGCACATAAAACTTCTAGAAGAAAACCTAGCAGAAAATCTTGATGACCTTGAGTTAGTGTCCAGGAGCTAGCAAACCACGGTCTGGTGCCGACCCAGCCCCGGGCCTGTTTTCATAGCTGCACTTACAAGAATGACTTCACGTCTTTAAAGGCTTGTAAAACTCAGGTGCACACACACCCACACACACCCCAAACCAAAACCTGGAATATATGATTGAGATACAGAGCATATGTGGTCCACAAAACCCAAAACTATTGACTTTCAGCCCTTTGCAGAAATAGTTTGCCAATCCCTTTGTTTGCTCAAGTTGTATCTGATACAATAGCAAAGACACTACATGTAAAAGAAAAATACTGGTGAGTTGAATTTTATCAAAACTAAAGCTTCTGTTGTGTGAAAGAGACTACTAAGAGAATGAAAAGATTTTCATGGGAGATGTATTTGCATCTGGGAGAAGATATTTTCAAATCATCACATATGTGGTAAAGAACTTTCATCTAGACCATCTAAGAAGCTCTCATAACCTAATAATAAGAAAACCAATAAGACAATAAAAAGCAGGTATGAGTTTTAAAGTGACGTTTCAAGTAAGAAAATACATAGGTGGCAAATCGGCAGAGGACGCACACACCGGCGCCACGTGTGTGTGTTTGTATGTGTTAGTGCACGTCCACCACAACCCCAGCGCTGTCCAGGGCGCAGAAAGACTGAAGTCTTGTGGGAATGCAAAGTGGCACAGCAGAGACTTCGGAAAAACAGTTTGGCATTTTCTTAAAAAGTCAAACTTACCATATGGCTCGGCAATCCCACCACTAGGTATTTTCCCAGGAGAGATGGAAACCTATATTCACACTAAAACCTGCATGTAAATGTTTACTGGAATCACCAAAATCTGGAGGCCACCCAAATATTCTCGAACAGGTGACAGGCTAAACACACTGTGATCCAACCCTACCACGGATCGTCTCAGCAGCACGAAGGAGCAAATACCATGGAGCACAGACGCCCATGTCTCAGCCCGGCGCTATGCTGAGCGCAGGAGGCAGGCTCCAGGTGCTACATGCCCGAGATTCCATTTATACGACATTGTAGGGAAAGCCAAGCTTTCTGGAGAAGAGATGGGGAAGGGACTGGTGGTTGCCAGGAGTCAGGAGCATGGGGAGAGCTGACCGCACAGAGGAAATGTGGGGACGGCTCTGCTTGGCATGGCTGCATTTTCTAACTGGGTTGGTGAGTGTGTGACTCTGAGGACCTGTCAAAACCTGTCCAATTGTGTATCACAAAGAATAAGAGAGAATGTTATTGTATGTCAATTAAACATAAATTGAAATAAGCAAACACAAGTGTAAATGTTCAAATATTTGCCTGGTCAATTCTACTTAGAGGAGTATAGAATCGTACAGAAACCTGGAAGAGAAGGGTGCAGAGACACATGTATGAGGAGTTCACTGTTCATCACAGCAAATATTAAAAATGAATCCAAATGTCAGGGGTCTGTTTGAGTAAATCCTGATACAGCTGCAAGATTTTAATGAACTCTACATAATGAATAATATGGATAAATTTTAAAAACATTTCAGTGAAAAAAAGTAAGTTGCATATCATATACAGCCGTAAATGCTACTCCTTACAGCTTTGTCAGTCTCCATTTTTAAATTACTCCTAGGTAATTTTTAAACCCCCAAGACAACAGCACACATGCCCCGTCAGCACTGTCAGGGCCTGAACACACCAGCAGGCTGCCTGCCCTGCCACGGTGAAGACAGGAACTTCTCCTTGGGCCCAAGGAAAAGAGACGTGCACATTGTCAATTACAGATTGATATGAAGTCTCAATTATGAATGTCCTTTGTTTTTACAAAATCAGGAGCAAAAATGAGAAAATGTGAACTGGGTGGGTAGATGTGGGTGTTTGTTTTTAATGCACTACAAACCGTGCTAAGAGCTGTGATTGTCAGCTCGCCCCGGCTCCCTTCCTGCGGACACAGAGCTGGCTCTCCTGCACCTCTTGGCTCCAGGCCCACCGTGCCTCACCCCTCTGGGCACCCAGCCTCCCTGCCAGCTGAAGACAGGAAGGCAGAGATAGAAGAAAGTGCTTCAGGTCAGCACTCCTCAGGCCTTGCGGCCACTGGCCTCCAAGAGGCCAGTAGGGCCCAGGTATGGGCTTCCCATGCAGGATCCCAACACCAGCCCCCAAGTGGGCCACAAACGGCACCAGCTGCAGGCAACAAAGCCGCTTCCCGCTGTGGCTGCAGTCTGGGCCACCTCACTGTCTGCCTCTGCCAACACCCACTGCTAGTCCCAGGGTTAGTGTCCTTTGGGTCGCCCCCTGACTGGCGTGCAGTCTGCACTTCACACCTACAGCCTCCCTGCAGCTCCAGCTCGGCTCCCGCACCTTTGATCAGCCACCTCCTGGCTTCAGTGAGCTGCTGCCTTTCCCCCCAGCCAGATCCAACTTTTTGTCTTTTCTGAGCCTCCTCTGGGCCCAGCACCACAACACCACACACTTCAACAACATGCAATTCTGTTTAGTGAGAAACGTACCTACCAGGTACAGTAATACAGGGGGCTGGTACAGAGGAGTATGCCAGTGCTTACCCCAGGGACGTAAGACCCGCTGTGATGAAGACAGGAACATACACTGCCAGGGGGGGGGAAACAACGCATGCCTGGTCTGACTGGGTGCACAAGGGCCTCTCCTGTCCCCTGACAGGGGTGGTAGGCAGGAATCTGCAGCGGGAGGAGGCTGGGGGCAGGGCCGGGGCATGGGAACAGCATGTGAAAAGGCTCAGAGGCCTGAACCAGTGAGAACCGCCTAGAACACCTAGAGCACTCCAGGCTGCACTGCCAACCTGAAGCCCAGGGCATGGTGGACCGTGGGAGGGGCTGGCTGGGGCGTCCACACCATAGGGACACTAAGCAGTGCAACCTGGCATGGAGGAGATGGAAGTGTCCCCCTGCCCCACGGTGGAGGTGGAAATTATCACCTGCGATGGCTGAGAGCATGGGGTTAGGTATTATGACCCAGGATGTGGTGGGGAAAGGGTCCCCGTGCAAGCTCTGAGTTAACGTGTTGGGTTCCTGGGACCCGTTCAAAAGGTCAGTCTTCTAGCTGACACCTCCCTAGCTGTCACCCCAGTGTCAATCCAACACCAAGCCCTGAGAATTTGACCTCTTAAATTGCCCTGGACCTCCTGATGGCGTCACAGCTGCTCTGGTCTCCACTGCCTTCTGCCCTCACCCCTTTGCCACTGATGGTGGCAGCGCAGCCCTGCTGCCTGTCAGCCTCCTCACCCTCCTGCCTCCCTCCTCAGACCCATGCTCAGGTGACTCCGTCAAGGCACAACCTGAGTGTGTTATTTTAACAAAACCCAATATTCATTTATGATTAAAAACTCCTAGATAGCCAGGAGTGGAGAGAAGCCTCCTCAATTTGGCAAGGCCTATCTACCAAAAATCTCCATTTAACATCAACCTCCCCTAGAATCATAATTAACATGATCATGAAAATGAATGCTGCCCCAGTGTCGCAGCAAGGCAGGGGTGCCCACTCTCTGCGCTGCGGGGCAGCCTGCAACCAGAGGTCCAGCCCAGGAAACAGGACAGAACAATGAGGCAAGAGGCAGATTGGTCCCACAGGAAGAAAAGGAACAGTGTCACTGCCCCTCTCTGCAGACAGCAGGACGGCGCGGAGGGCCCTCTGTAAGCAGCGAGTGTGCCCCGTCCAGTGTGAGATACAGGATCAACTAGGAAAGACAGCTGCACTTCTAACTGCTGACAATGAACATTTGGAAACAAATTAAAATGCCATCTACAATCGCTCCAAAATATTGGTCTAAATCTATCAAGACGAGTAGGACTGGCATGGTGAGAAGTACACGAAGAAAATCCAGGCAGCTCCAGACCACCGACTGGAGGCCTCGGCATAACAACGTCCTTTCCCAGAACTGATGCTCACATCTAATGAAATCCCTGTCAAAGTGCCAGTAAGACTTTTTATAGTTATAAACAATGCTGCTTTCAAATATATAAGGAAAGGCAAATAAATTAGGGTAGATAAAATACATTTCAAAAAGAGGAATAAACTAGAAGGAATCAGTTTACCTGATTTCAAGGTTAACCTTAGAGCCACAATAACTGAGTCCCTGCTGCATGGGTGGGGGGAGGGACATTGGTGGGACAGAGCAGAGAAGCCAGAAATAGAACCTCACAAATAAATCCACTGATTCTTTATTCTTTTTTTTTTTTTTTTTTAGACAGAGTCTCACTATGTCACCCTGGGTAGAGTGCCATGTCATCACAGCTCACAGCAACCTCCAGCTCTTGGGCTTAAGCGATTCTCTTGCCTCAGCCTCCCGATTAGCTGGGACTACAGGTGCCTGTCACCATGGCTGGCTATTTTTTGCCGCAGTTGTCATTGTTGTTTAGCAGTCCCGGGCCGGTTAGGAACCCGCCACCCGCCAGCCTCCGTGCATGTGGTCGGCACCGTAACCTCTGAGCTGCAGGGCCGAGCCACCCACTGACTCTGACTCACTGCAGACAGGACATCCATAGACAAAAGAAAACAGCACTTAACCTAAACCTCACCGTTTGTGTAAAAATCAACTTAAACAAACTTCAGATTTAAGTGGAAAGTTATAAATGTTTTTAAAGATAACAGGAAAAAATCTTCAGGATTGCTAGTTCTTAGATGTTTGATACCAAGAAAGCATAAAAGATAAATTGGACCTCAGTAAAATTAAAAGCTTTTGTTCTGCCAAAGACCTCACTAGAAGGATAAAAAGAAAGGCTGCCGACTGGGACATGTAAACCGCATGTATAATACAAGACACACAAGACAGGTATCTAGAATACATTAAAAAAAAATCCACACAAAATCAATTAGGAAACGGGCAAAGCCTGAAGAGACTCTAATAGTGGGGATGCACAAACGCCATGTGAGCACATCAGAGAGGGCGAGGACGCACAGACAGAGCCGATGTGAGCGCGTCAGAGAGGGCGAGGACGCACAGACCGCGCGCGATGTGAGCGCGTCAGAGGGGCGAGGGCGCACGGACAGAGCCGATGTGAGCGCGTCAGAGGGGCGAGGACGCACAGACGGCGCGCGATGTGAGCGCATCAGAGGGGGATGAGGACGCACAGACAGAGCCGATGTGAGCGCATGGGGGGATGAGGGCGCACGGACAGAGACGATGTGAGCGCATGGGGGGATGAGGGCGCACAGACAGAGCCGATGTGAGCGCATGGGG
>CAUYQV010065607.1:0-12146 GCA_963574575.1 Galagoides demidoff | reverse complement strand
TACCCTACCCTCTCAGGTTCTGTTAAGGAGTCCATCTTACAGCATCCTCTACTTTCTTCTACTACTTATTGCAATTTTGATTACTCCATTCTATGATTTATGTTTAAGCTCTCTCTCTGATGCAAGATTATGCTCACCTTGTGGGCAGGAACTTCATCTGTCTATCTTGCTTTTTACTATGTCCCCAGTGCCCACCTAATATGATGTCTGACATATATATTAATCAATAATCATTGAATTAATGAATAAATATTACTTATTGGATAAAAAAAAAGAGAGAGAGAGAGATAAATGTGCCTCAGGAAAACGACAGCCATTCTTAGAGAATTCCATACAGCTTTCTGCAGTGTGGGGAAACCAACAGTCATCTTGAAAGTGCCTGAGCTCAATATGATTCTGTTTGCAATGATGAAAGAAAGAAGGCCGAAGGATAATTGCAGAATATGATTTGGAATGAAATTCTGCTGGGATTCATCGTTTTATTCCATCTAGCTAAAGAGCAGAGGCGGCCAAGCACACCAGGTTTTAGCATGTCTTTTACTATTAGGGTTTATTTAATGTTGACCTTCTTGGATTTATCTGGAACCATAAAAGAGGTAAGGGACAGAAGGGCTCAAGAGGTTTATAAAGCAGTTAATGTTTGGGGTAGGTTTTCTTTGCAGCGATTTGAAGAATCAACCTTTCCAGTTACTGCTCAGGATGGAAAAATAGGTCCCCTGGCAGAATCCTGGCATTGTGGGCTGGGGCCTCAGAGGGCACCTCGTCTGGGAGGCACTTTGCACAGTAAGGGACTTGTCGAAGTCCCTTGGTCACTTGGTAGCAGAGCACGTAGCAGTGAGCTCTAAGTAACTTAAGTAGAAGGAAAGTGGAGCCTAACTAAAGAGGAATACTCGTGTTTGTTCCAGTTGGTAAGAATTCTGCCTCCTAGCTCCCTGCAAATATATTCTCCCAACCTTCCCTCCCTCCACTTACTCTCACCACATACTGGAGAATATCGCTTCTTCCCAATTACTTCAACTTTAAAAATGAGATTTATTTTTGCAGAAAAATGTGCGTCCATATGTTATATAGTCTAAGAGGAGAGACCTGTCTTGTCCACAGTCACATCTCGTCTTCCCGGCCTGGGGCAGGCTTTTAGCCTGTGTCTGTAGAATGAACTGGGGGCCATAAAAGGTGAGTGAGCTGCTCAGTAGAGGCTGCCCTGCCCAGCAGGCCTTGTAATGCCTTAGTGTGATGAGACGGCTTATCAGCCCGCCTCGCAAGGAGGCATGATGGTCTTCACTTGCTAATGCAGTTATCTTTTTACGACACAACTTTGACCATCTGTCCTCTGTCACAGGCAGGATTGCCTTCTATCAACTGGCCCTCAGTCTCAGCTTCTGATAACTTCCTATTGCATTGAGAACATAGAGGCAATTTGCAGAGAACGTCTGCACACTCCCAGCGAGGCATCTAACCACCTACCTGCGTGTACGCCTGTGCACTGTTTTCCCCCTGCTATGAAGGCCAGAGCCTGTGCTCCTAAGGCGGGCACTGCAACCCTGTCACCTGCGGGAGGACGTCATTCCTCAGTCATGCTTTCTTCCCTGCATTTTTCCCCTCCCCATTTGAGATCATCAGGCAGCATATAAGAATGTTGTGATATTTTGATCTCAGCTTTCCTTCAAGCTAGCGTCTCTTTAGCATCTCCCCCTCTAAAGGAAAACTTCTCCGAAGAGTTGTAATTAAAATCACTGTCTCTAATTCCTCTCTTCCCACCCTCTTTGAGCCCACTCCATTCTGGCTTTGACCCACATCAGTGAGCTCCCCTTTACCAGTTCCTACAGTCAGTTGTATGTTTTTTCCTCTCTCTCTCTTTTTTTAAAGTAGGGATTTTGTCTTGGGGGGGGTGGGGCGCAGAGTCTTGCTCTGTTGCCCAGGCTGGAGTGCAGTGGCCTCAGCCTAACTGACAGCAACCTCAAAGTCCTAGGCTCAAGCAATCCTCTTGCCTCAGCCTACTGAGTAGCTGGGACTACAGGTTCCCACCACAACACCTGGCTAGTTTTTCTATTTTTAGTAGAGACAGGGGTCTCGCTCTTGCTCAGGTTGTTCTCAAACTCCCAAGCTCAAGGGATCCTCCCACCTCGACTCCCAGAGTGCTAGGATTACAGGTGCAAGCCACTGTGTCTTTTTCTTACTTGACCTGTAAGCTGCATTGACAAATCACATGGCCTCCTTTTCCTGGAAACCAGGACTCCACGCTGCCCCGGTGTCCTCCAGCCTCCCTAGCTGCTCCTTCTCTGTGTCTTTTGCTGGGCCTTTCCCTCTATCTGGTCTGTAAGGGATGGAGTGCTGTGAGAGTCTATGGACCTCTTCTGTCTCCACTTTCTCATGGATCTCATCAGTTTAAATGCCATTGTCGTGAATACTGTCCCCTTATACCCATGACTCCCAGACTGGCATCACCAGCCCTGAGCTTCTCCCTGAAGTCCAATTTCTTGACATCTCACTGGGAAGTCTGATGGGGACCCGTCTTCAGTATGTCCCAAACAGATGTTGCAATATTGGTCTTCTCCCCAAAGCTGCTCACCCCACAGGGTCCCGCATGTTAGTAATTGGCATCTTCATTCTCTTGATCTTATTTAGGACCCAAACTTTGGAATCTTCTTCGCCACTTCTTTTCTGCTCACATTCTACATCTAATCAATAAATCATGATATTTTTTTACCTCCAAAACTGATCTCATTCCAAAGACTTGTCGCCACACCCTTGCCACCACTCTCTGGGACAAGCCACTTAATTACTTACCTGGACTATTGCAATATCCTCCTAATTAGTCTCACTGCTTTTGTTCTTGCCTCCTGACCCTAAGTCTATCCTCGACTCACCCGCCAGGTGATCTTTGAATGTATGAGAAGTGCTATCTTAGAGAAACTCTTGCACTATCTGCCAGGCTGGAGTGCAGGGGCATGATCATACCTCAGTGCAGCCTCCAACTCCTGGGCTTCAAGTAATTCTCCTGCCTCAGCCTCGTGAGTATCTGGGATTATGGGTGCATGCCACCATGACCAGCTAATTTAAAAAAAATTTTTTTTAGAGACTGGGTCTCACTATGCTGCCCAGGTTGGTCTGGAACTCCTAGTTTTAAGTAAACTTCCCACCTTGACCTCCCAAAGTTCTGAGAATTCCCAAATCGCTGGGATTGCAGGTGGGAGCCACGGTGCCTGGCCTAGAAATTTTTTTGTCTTTAATAGAGAAAAATTGGAGGCAACTTGCCAATGGATTGATAGATTGTGATGTAATTCTATAGTGGAATACCATGCAAAAGGGAAAAAACCAGGTAGACTTATATGGAAGATATGGGAAGACCTCCAAAACATTGCCTTATGAGAAAAGCAATCAGGAAAGTGGTTAAGATAGTGGGGCATCTATCTGTACAATGGAATATTGTGCAGTCAGTAATAACCAATAGGTGTAACAATATGTACAAAATGGAAAGGCATTCAAAATATTAATAGAACCATCTTTCCTACCTAACAGAAAAGTCTTTTAATAAAAGGTGTACATTAAGTATGCTTAATTAAATAAATACAGACTATCTCCAGGACACATAAGAAACTGATGAATTGGTTTCTCCTGGGGAACAGAACACAGAGGTCAGGTGAGGAAGGGCACATTTATTTTTTACTTTACACCCTTGGGTGGTACAAAAACTTTATCATGAGTGTGTAGATATGTATGTGTGCACACACACAAATGTACAGATATAGCCAGACATACATAAATATATGTTTTCTCCTGGTGTTTTAAGGTTTCTTTTTTTTTTTTTTTTGAAACAGAGCCTCAAGCTGTCCCCCTGGGTAGAGTGCTGTAGCATCACAGCTCACAGCAACCTCCAACTCCTGGGCTCAAGCGAGTCTTCTGCCTCAGCCTCCCGAGTAGCTGGAACCACAGGCGCCCACCACAACACCTGGCTATTTTTTTTGGTTGCAGCCATCGTTGTTTGGCAGGCCGGGGCTAGAGTCAAACCCACCACCTTAAGTGTATGTGGCTGGCGCCGTAGCCACTTGAGTCACAGGCACTGAGCCTGTTTTAAGGTTTCTTTTTATTTTTTGTTTAACTTATAAAACTTCACCTGAAGTTTTTATTGTTGTAAACACTAAGGTGAAGACTCACAATTATCCAACCGCACGTCCTGACTAACCCATCTTGTTTCCACCGAGTCAAATGCCACCTTTATCATCCACTGCACTTCTATTCCTCCTATTTTAATTATCATCCTCATCAGCAAGTTTTAAAATTCTAATAATTTCCCAGGGCAGTGCCTGTGGCTCAGTGAGTAGGGCACCAGCCCCATATACCAAGGGTGGCGGGTTCAAACTTGGCTCCAGCCAAACTGCAACAAAAAAACAGCCAGGCGTTGTGGCAGGCGTCTGTAGTTCCAGCTACTCGGGAGGCTGAGGCAAGAGAATCAATCGCCTAAGCCCAGGAGTTGGAGGTTGCTGTGACCTGTGACACCACGGCACTCTACCGAGGGTGATAAAGTAAAACTCTGTCTCTTAAAAAAAAAAAAGGGTTTTCCCTTGAGTTTGTACTATCAGATTATTAAAAAAATATATTGACCCAGGGTGGTGCCTGTGGCTCAGGGCCAGCCCCATATACCAGTGGTGGCAGGTTTGAAGCCAGCCCCGGCCAAAAACTGCAAAAAATATATATAGATAGATAGACAGACAGACAGACAGACAGAGAGAGAGACCCAAACCAAGGCACACTTTATGGCCACCCTGTATATGCTGCATCAATTATGTATTAATTTATTTTAATAAAAAGATGTGTATCAAACAATAAGGATATTTGAGCATAAATATTGGCCTTTTCCTCATTAAAAACAAAAAGTGAAGGAGCTCCTGCATTTCTTTCCTACCCGTCTTATTAACCCTGAGAAACCGTGCGCTTACTGCCTGCCTGCGTGCTTTGGGCGGCTCCGTGGGTGTGTGATTGTGTTTTACAAGCACTCACCAGGGTTTATATAGTCGTCCTGCAGTAACTGCCTCAGAACCAGCATGTGGTTAAGATCATTCATCTTCCAGTCAAATGCTGCTGCACAAGGCTCCCCAGCTGGGAGGTGGGCTTAGCGCTCACCAGAGGTACATTTAGGTGTTGAAAAGGACTTGGAAATGTTCAGGGTTTAATGGGTTCTGAGTATTTTCTTCTTCCTAAAAGGCAAAGTATTGCTCTTTTTCTTCTGCCTCCTCAAATTGTGTGTTTGTGATGAGATCCATTGCACTTCAGAGAAACAATTTGTACATCCCACACAATTAACCTAGAACTATAATGGTAACAAGATGGAAAGAATAGCAATAATAGAGAATTAAAATTTGCCAACTTCTGTTTCTGGCAGTATTGTGGATTCAATTTCCCGGACATCCCTCCCTCTACAAAACAAATAAAAATCCTAGGTAAAATTATTTAAATATGTAAGAGTCAAAATTAATTGTAGACCAGGTATGGTGGCTCATGCTTATTATCCCAGCACTTTGGGAGGCAGGAAGATCACTAGAGACAAGGAAGTGGAGACTAGACTGGGGAACATAGCAAAACAATATCTATACAACAAATTTTAAAAATTGGCCCGGTATGGTAGTACATGTCTGTGGTCCCAGCTACTCTGAAAGCTGAGGCAGGAGGATTAGCCTCAAGCCCAGGAGTTTGAGGCTGCGATGAGCTATCATCTTGCATGATAGACTGCATTCTAGTCTAGAGGACAGAGCCAGACCTGTCTCTAAAATAATAAATAAATAAATTTTAGCATGTAAGAAAATGCTAAACTAGGAGTTTTTAATGAGGCACCAAGATATAATAAATATTGGACACAAAGCAAATTTTGAGACAGATCTAGGTGAAAGTGTTCTATGCAAGTGGCCAAGAATACAAGCCACCCTGAAGACACAGGCAGTGTAGTGACTCCCTCCTGGGAACAAACTCCACGTGGGCTTGTGGGAAGAGCTTCTGGGTGACAGCTGCCACTACCCTGGGAAGGGTGATGGCAGTGTCTCACCGTAAATCCAGAGGGGATCTTCAGGGAAGATTCTCAGAGAGCTAGATAGGTGTTCCTGGAATTATAAGGCATTGGGAATAGATGACTCAGAGCTGACAAAGCTGAAGCTGGGAGGCTACGGCTGTTGACCTGGTGCAATAGAGCAGAAGAGAGGGACGTTCTCACACTGGGATGAACTTGCATTCTATGACTTAAATGGAAGAACCTAGAATAGTCAAAAATCTATAGAAAAAAAGACAAAATTGGAGGATTTATACTACATCTGATTTCAAGAATTATTATAAAGTTACAACAATTAAAACAGTATGCATTGGCATAAAGTAGACATGTAGACCAACTGGACAGAAAGTGCAGAAATAGACACACACCAACTGTCAGTTGTCTTTTGACAAAGATTCCAAGGCATCAATGGGCAAAAGAATGCCTTCAACAATGCTGCTGGCCCAGTTGGATAGTCATATGTCACAAGGAAAAAAAAAAGCAGGGAGTAGTAAGAAATAAACAGAACCTTAATCTATACCTCATACACCCTATAAAAATTCACTTGAAATGCATCAAAGATCTAAATGTAAGAGTGACAGTTATAAAACTTTAAAAAATAATTGCACTAGTTATCTATCACTAAGTAACACTCTCGCTGCCAACTTAGTGGCTTAAAACTGCACACATTTATTATCACACAGTCTCCATGGGTCTGGTGTCCAGGCATGGGCTAGTAGGCCCTCTGTATAGGTCTCAAGGATGGGATGCAATCAAGGTATCAGCCGAACTGAGAGCTCATCTAAGATCAACTGGGGACAGTTATTGGCAGAACTCAGTTTCTTGTGATTGTAGGACGGAGGACTTCAGTATATTGGTGTCAGCTCCTAAATGCTGCCCACAGTTACTTGCCACTGGGTCTCCCCCATGTGATCACTTGCCTCCTCAAAGCCACAAAAAAAAAAAAAAAAAAAAAGAAACCTCAGCAAGAGAGACACTGATATCTTATGTAACATAATCATGTTTGTCCCATCAGCTCTGCCATATTCTGCTGGTTAGGAGAGAGCCATAGGACTTGTCTGCATGCAAAGCAATAGCAGAATAATTGAAGAAAGTATGTAGCTTTTCTCCAATGATGGGGGTGGGGGAGGAAATGTGCATGACTCTACAAATCCTTTGCTGGTTTAAAAAAAAATAATTCTAAATGAAAGAAAATAGACAATGAAAAATTGTCCCACGTGGATATTCCTGTACACCGACTTGCATTATGGTTTCTTTCCCATGTATGTTTTTATTTCCCTACTTAGGCCACAAGTTCCTAAAGGATGGGGTGTCCCTCACACTTTGTGAGTCCAGGGGGCCCAGCAACAACATCTCACATGTATTCAGTACTCGAGAGATATTTAGCTAACAAGTCAGCTTGGCAGCATGGAAAGGGCACAGGCTCTTGGAATCAGGAAACATTTAATCAAATCCCAGGTCTTCCATTCAGTAGCTGGGTGAACTAGACCAGTTATTTAGTATCTCTGATCCTCAGTGTCCTGATATAACATCATAGTTTTGAAATTAAATGAGATAATGGGTGTAAGCTGCCTGGTTCACTCATAATAGCAATTTCTATTATTTATAGATAGGAGTAAATAATAATAAAATGTTAAAAATCAGTAAGTTTAACATTAAATAGAGAATGAAACAGCATTCTGTGATAAGCATTCCTTTGCATGTTTCCAACATCAGGATTCCTTTTGTCTGCTGCTCACCTGTGTAAGGAGGGCTGTGACCAGATGTGCACCTGTTAGAGGATCCCAGCAATGACTGTTTGCCAACCATCTTCTGCAAACTATCTTTTCACTTACGCGAACTTCCCCAAAAGAAATCTGATTAGTTATTGAATTAACATAGGTAGTGTCTTCTAATTGTAAAAATATTTCTGCCACAAGAGGGCGCAATGTGACTGTCTCGAGACTGTCTGAGGCTGACCGTCCTGAAAGTTAGTATTACATTACCAGATACACTGTGTTCTGCTGATTGTTTTTATTTGAATTTGTATTTTATATACTTGAGTTAATTTTATTCTTTTAAGGCAAGAATAATTGAAAGCAGGAAATTTCCACAATTTCCTTCTGGGACTTTTTTTTATCTCAGGCTATGACTGGTTAAACATAAACTTCACATCATTGTTTTCTGTTTAAAATACTGTGATTCATCTGCTTTCTGGGAGTCATTTCCTGTAGAGTTTTAAGAGGCTTTCTAGCTCCAAATTACTCTACATTCCTAGTTCTTGTTCTGTTTCCTGCAGGCCATCGAGTTCATGGGTTTTATTATAGCCTTGCAAATTAGTAGAAAAAAATTTACTAGCCCATAAATATTTTATCAGCGTCATCTTGCTTCTGGGGGAAGATTGGTAATGAAATAGCTGAAAGCACTATTCTTCATAACTTACTCGGCTATAAACTAATGACTGTTATGCAACCAATTGCTAGCTTTTTTCCTCTCCTTGGGAAGAGTGCACACACAGAGGGGATGTGGGCATGAATATGCCCAAGTAAACCTGGTGCCCAACACCACATGCACTCCATGGAATGCAAGAGTAATTCATACCCAGTCTGATTTCACTGGCAAATGGAAGTCACCCTCTGCTGTGGGCCGACCATTTGTGTTCCCCTCAAATTCATATAATGAAATCTTAATCCTTAAGGTGCTATCAGGAGGTGGGGCCTTTGGGAAGTGATTAGTTCATGGGACAGAATCTTTGTGAATGGTGTCAGTGCCCCTATAAGAGACCCCTCACCCCTTCTACCTACCATATGAGGTTACATTGAGGAAGGGAGCCCTAACCGGATACCAGACCTGCTGACATCTCGATCTTGGACTTCCCAGCTTCCAGAACTATGAGAAATAAGTTTCTGTTGTTTATAAGCCTCCCGGTCTATGGTATTTCATCATAGCAGCCTGAGCTAAGACACCCTCATTTGAGAAGTCCTGCTGGCCACAATACACAGCCCCTGTTCAAGAAAATGGCCAGAGCATGCCTACTGCCTCCTTTGCACACTCACAAACACACATACTTACACCCTACACACACACACACCCCAGATACCAATTGGGCATTCAGCAGAGCCTTGGTATGCTGTTTTACAAAGGTCTCTGCCCTCTGAGGTGGATGTTTCTGGTGTGGCTTGTCTCCTTTTGCAAAGTCACAAGTATTTCCACATCCATTTCAACTTACACTTTCTCTTCCATGATGGCCTTAATGTGGCTAATAAGGCCTCCGTGCTGGCCTTAATATGGCTGAGGGTAAATGCCCTTACCACTATATCCTGGGAGTGCCTTCCCCCTTCTAGGAGAATAGCTGTGGTTCAGCACCCTTCTCCACACCTGTTATGGCTCTGCCCACCCACACTGGCCCACCACTAGAACTGGATGGCAAGTGAGCTACAGTTATTAACAATGAACGCGATTTTTTGTCATCTGGGAATATACCTAATAAAGGAATTTTTCTTTAACAGTAAAAGAATCCAACCTGGGATTACACGTGGCACTGAATGGCTGAAACTCTTTGTGCTTCCTTTAGGAAGACGTTCTTCCATCCTCCTGGGCCTTCAGACTTCTCATTTTTGAGGACTGCAGGCCAGGCTCTTGGTATGCTGATTATTAGTGGGGTACCGCTACTGCAAGGCCTTCTCCCTGGACAGAGCTAAAGAATGTCTTTTGTAGGAACACACACATGTGCACATATACACACACACACAACCCTACCTTTTAATCTATATTTCTATAGTTAAATAAATACATAGTGCAAAAACATGCCAATACCTCTAACTCTAACTTAACATCATAGGAGTCATTCCAGCCTTCTCCTTTCAATTTATAATAGTTTCCTCTGATGGGAAAGAAAGTAGTTTCCATTCTTCACTGGCTTACGTGCTCATCCCCAGAATGTCATCAATCATCTCCTGACATGACCGGCCACACTCCTCTCTGCATGTTCCTTCCCATGTCTCAGACCTCAGGGGTCACCCTGCTCAGAAACCTTCTTGGAGTGTGACCAACACCATCCAGGTACCCCCTTTATTTGCCTGTTCATTTTTGACTGAGAAGGAAGGAAGGAAGGCAAGAAGGAATTGTTTTGGGGGGAATAGGTATGGTGCATTTAATAGGAGAAAAAGAAATAGGAAGAGGAGAAATAGGAAGAAATGAAGAAGGATGGAGAAAAGGAGAAAAGAGGCAACCAACAATTATGACTAAGGACACGGGATCTGGAATCAAAATTCCTGGGTTTAAATCTTCAAACTGCTACCTACTAAAAATGAAAATTCAGCCCACTGACTTTACCTCTCTGTGCCTCTGTTTCCCCGCCTTTAACCCAGAAGGCAGGCACCTGCCTTCCACTTGTGCTGTAAGGATTAACACATGTAAAGTGCAGATAGCACTTACAGGCTGTGCCACGAGAGCTGTCCATGATGAGAACCATTTTAAGACATGGGGTAAGTTAGCCCAGCTTTCTGACTTGGAAAGAAGATTCTCATAGCTGCTAATTCCAGTAAACATACATTAATAGGATGTCATATATGTCTTCTTTTTATCTTAATGTCCAGACAAGAATGTTGATGGTACGGATGTATACAGACAGCACGAAATGAAGTTTATAGTCACCTGTATTTGAAACACTAAAAATGAAACTCGTTATCATATCCAGCCGTAATTCCTCTGGTTCCCCAACCCTCATGTCTATAGCAATGTCCATGTTGCAATGACACAATCTGGGGTATCTTGGTTATCAAGGATTTACAAACATTAATTACTCTCCCAGTAACTTCATTATCAATGACTGCTATTATCACCTCTATCGTTTTCTTTTCTACAGGATATTAGGTAGGATATATATATATATATATATATATATATATATTTAGTAGTTATCATTCCGAAAATGAAGTCTTCTACATAAAGACAAAAGGATATCATTTTAAATTACAAATCTCTAGCTCAAATAATCTAAGTTAATTTTACAGGCTATTCAAAATACAGCTCAAGGCAAAATACTGCTCTCCAGCTGAGATAATGACTTAATTTCCTACCAATCAGTCTTTTTTTGTAAATTTTTTTTCAACCTTTGAAAATGTTCTTTGTCATGTTTAGAAAATGAAGTAGTCCCTTAGGAAAAATTCTAATTTATAAATAGTTACCACACAGTACTCTGTGAGGCTCGTAGGCTATCGAAGAATTGAAATACACGCAGTCCCCAGTCCCTTTCTACCACTGCCATCATCTTGTCAGTAGCCTGGTGAAGACTGCTGGACATCAACTGTCACAAATCAATGACCCTAACATAGACACGAAGGGAAACAGAAATGCAACACACACTCTTGTCTTTGGTTGTACAAACCAAGTGAAGGGGCATTTGGGCAATAAGATGATAAGGCAAAAATATTCTAACCAGCAATAAAGCCCCCAAATGTGTTTCCTTAGGCCTTCAGAAACAGAATTAGCTAAATGTCAAGTCACAAGAAAAGCTTTCTGTACCATAAAAATTCTGAGATATCACCTAACTCCAGTGAGAAGAGCCCACATCACAAAGTCCCAGAACTGCAGATGCTGGTATGGATGTGGCGGGAAGGGAACACTTCTACGCTATTTGTGGGACTGCTAAGTAATACAGCCTCTATGGAAAGAGGTATGGAGAATCCTCAAAGAGCTAAACATAGACCTTCCGTTTGATCCCGCAATCTCATTACTGGTATCTACCCAGAAGAAAAAAGTCATTTTATCACAAGGACATTTACACTAGAATGTTTTTTTTTCCTCCCTTTTTTTCTGAGATAGAGTCTCAATCTGTCACCCTCAGTAGAGTGTTATGATGCCACAGCTCACAGCAACCTCAAACTCTTGGGCTTAAGCGATTCTCTTGCCTCAACCTCCCAAGTAGCCAGGACAGGCACCTGCCACAATGCCGGCTACTGTTTTGTTTTATTGCAGTTGTCATTATTGTTTAGCTGGTTGGGGCCAGGTTCGAACCCGCCAGCCTTGGTGTATGTGGCTGGCACTGCAACCACTGTGGTGCGGGTGCTGAGCCTACACTACAATGTTTATTGCAGCTCAATTCACAATCACCAAGACATGAAAGCAA
>CAUYQV010065603.1:0-10245 GCA_963574575.1 Galagoides demidoff | reverse complement strand
ACCATGGAATACTATTCAGCCATTGAAAAAGATGGAGACTTTACATCTTTTATGTTTACATGGATGGAGCTGGAACTTATCCTTATTAGTAAAGTATCTCAAGAATGGGAAAAAAGTATTCGATGTACTCAATACTATTATGAAACCAATATATAATCATGTACATATTCATATGAATGATAAAACACAAAAATAGTCTAGCAAGAAGAGGGGGAGAGGGAGGACAGTGGGGGGCAGGCAATTGGTGGGAGGAGGGAGGGATTTGGTGGGATCTTGCCTTATGTGCACAATGCAAGGGTACACTTCAAAATAAATAAGAGTAAATTATAAATGTCTTACCACACAAAATAAGTGAGGTGGTGGTTATGCTAATCAGTTTGATTTAAGCATTCCATGTTGTATTTCAAATCCTCACTTTGTACCCCACAACTGTATACAGTTATGCTTTAGTAAAAAAACTAAATTAAAAAAAGAAGAAAAAGAATATGAAATGTAGAAACCAACCCAAGTACGTAGGAATTCTGCATATAATAAACATGGTTTTATAATATGTTTGATAAGATAAATTTTATTCAATGACTCTCCATCCAGAAGTGACACTAATTTTTGGCTATCTGTCCAGAATGATTGGTCATCTATCCAGAAAAACAAAATTTTATCCTATTAGATACCGTAAGAAAAGTCACATTAATTTACAAACTAAAGTCTTTAAAAGTTCATTAATAGAATACTTAAAAGAATATTTACATAAATGATAATAGAAAATGACTCATTAAGTTATGTTTTAAACCTAAATGTTAATTACTTATTTCAAAAAATGAGTTAGATTCACATACACTGATGTGGAAAATGGCCACATTTTTTAAGAAGGGAAAAAAGTGCATTCTGGGAATGCAATGGCAAGAGTCCAGCTTTCTGATCTTCCTGAATCCTCACATAAAAACAGTCAAAGCAAGCATGCAGCCAAAATAAAATATCTACAACAAAAATTAATCATAGAGTAGCACCATGAACCCCCAAATGCAGACAGATAGAGACAAACTACCAAAAAATCCTAATTGTCACAACCGCCTCTCACCAGAGCTCCGTCTCTTTTGCAGAGATGGGCTTGGTGTAAATACCAGCTTCCAGAGGGAAATGCACGTGTGTTCCCTATGGGAACACAAACAGTTGCCCACCCTGATACTTCCCCAAACTAAAGGGTTCTAGAGTTGTCTTTTCTTTCTTTCTTTCTTTTTTTTTTAGAGCTGTCTTGTATTATTACCTGACTCTGTTAAGAATGTAAAGAAAATAACTTGGGAAGTGTGAGGTAAGTTGGATAGGACTGGGTGAAGGGCTGCACAGGCACAAGCTGGGCTGCATGGGACTGGGTGAAAATGGAGTTTTGAGTCAGTCTTGAGGTTCAAGAGACGTGAGAAAGATATATTTCTTTGTCATTTGCAGTGAAGATTTACTGAGATGGGGAAGAACAATATGGTTCTTCCCACCAATTCACAGATGCCATGAGTTCAGAGAAAGGTAAAAAAGTGAGTGATCGGGTTACTTGGCAGTGGGATTTACTGGAAATCAGCAAACATTTGCTGGGTGAATAGTCAATGATTGTGCGGAGCTCAGTTTTTGCTAATAAAGAATGGTAAAGTGTCCAGCGGTGCCTGTGGCTCAGTGAGTAGGCCACTGGCCCCATATACCATGGGTGGCAGGCTCAAACCTGGCCCCGGCCAAACTGCAACTAAAAAATAGCCGGGCATTGTGGCAGGTGCCTGTAGTTCTAGCTACTTGGGAGGCTGAGGCAAGAGAATCGCCTAAGCTCAAGACCTGGAGGTTGCTGTGAGCTGTGATGCCACAGCACTCTACTGAGGGTGACAAAGTGAGACTCCGTCTCTACCCCCTCCCCCCAAAAAATGGTAAAGCAGAAATCACAGTTCCCAGAGGAGCAGGCAAAAAGTAGCATGTTTAAGTTGTGAAGAAGAAATGGAAGGGAGCAGAAGTGTATTCCCCATCCTAAGAGCTCAGAGTTTAAGGAAGAGAGAGATACGTTACCCAGCAACAAAATCCAGAAGGGGAACCAAACAAACCTCTCAGTGTTTCTGTAGCAAGTACACCCTCATCAGGGAACACAAGAGAACCGTCACGTCAAAATCAATATAGAACTATCTGGAATTTTCACCCTGTTCTGTGTTATGAAATCACCCTCCAGTTCTACAGAACCCTCCAGAACTGGGGCCAAGTCTTTCCAAAGACTGGTTCTGCATATCTGACCGTGTTCAACCACCAATTAAACTTTCTTTATAGATGAGTGCTTTCCTTTGCTTTCTTTCTCTTTCTTTTTATAAAGCTCTTTTCAAATAAAGGCTCAGTCAAGGCAGAGGAAGCCTCTTTCACAAGTATAGCATCCCAATTTTTGAGGACAGAAAGCTAAGACCATCTAGATGTGTCCAAGCCTTTTTTTTTCTTTGACACATATCAGAAGAGTAAGAGTTGTCTTGGGCCACACATTAAATGCACAAATGAGAGCTGAGGAGCAACAAAAAAAGGTCCCTGCATACTTTTTGTGATATCTGATACCACAGATAAGCAAAAGAAGTCCTCAAAATATCAGCATGTGGCCCGCCAGCTGCAGGTTGGACACCCTTGTGCCACCTTGAGCAATGTTCTTTATCTGTTTCCTACTCCATCTCTTTGGCACCCACGGTATTGGTGTGGTGATGAGATCCCAGATGCTCTAGCCACCTTCTCAAAGGTGCCACTTGATGCCAGCCATCTTCCCACCAGATGTCCTTCTCATCAACAGCCACGGGTGTTATTTTTAGCCAGGGCTGAGTTTCACCTTCCCACAGCCCGGCTTTTGCTTCCATTTGTTTAAAAAATAAAAAAAGACTCATTTCAAAAAATTTCCAAAGATGCCTTTAGTAAACTTCAACGCCATTTCTTCTAGTCCCCTAAATAGAACAGGCCAAAGAAGACGGCCTTTACACATTCTCTTAAAGTATTTGATTTGGGGAAATCAGTCGGAGCTACCGTGATTTCAGGTAAAAAAAGAATCCAAACCTCGTAGGGATTGAAAATTTTTATTTTAAAAGGGAATGAATGATACATAGGCAATGGGAAAAAGAGTTATTCATTACAAAATTTCAGCCATACGTATAATTTATCTCCTGCAGCAATGTATGCTAATTTCACAATAGTGCTTTTGTTCTAACCCTTCCTGTATGAAACTGCAGGTGACAGAGAATAAAGCAGATGCAGGGGACATTTTCTGTTTTCTGTTCCAGCCTCACTCTCCAGCCGTCCCCTCCCTGCTTGGTGCTTGAGCTCTGGCTGTTAGGGATTCTATTTGGAGCCTTCCTTGTCCTCTGCCTTGAAGCTGGGTTTGGCCAGTGGGTGACATCAGTGGAGATCTGACGGAGAGGAGGCTGAGGTTGGGGTATTTATTTTTCAGGCTGCTCTCCAGATGGTTGCCTCTAGATGCCTGTATCCTTTTCCCGAAGGCTACAACTTTTGTTGGGCAGCTTTGTATCATGGCTTCTATTCTTATATTCTGGCATCTGATTCCCTCCTTTGCTTCTTAAGGTGCAGGAATAACACCCTCCCCTACAGTTCCTGGCTTCTGGGTGTTGCACCATCCTTCCTGGGCCCACATCAATCCTGTTATATTTATTTTATAGATAGCCCCTTGTTTAACTTACCTAAGTTTCTCCGTTTGATTTTTCCATCTGTTTTCTCATTCACTCATTCATTTATTCCTTTATTCAGCAAACATCGAATATCTATGATCTGTTATATGTTATTTTGGGTCTTTCTGAACTATAAACACTGCACAAAACAGCAAGAAATCTCTGGCCTTAAGGAACTTAAGTCTAATTAGGGAAGATGGATAACACATAAGACAAGTAGCTGGACTGCGGTATCAGAAGAGGGGAAGTGCTGTGAAGATGAAGGAGAAGAGGGACAGGGAGGGACAGGAAGGGACTGTGCTGGAGGAAAGGCTGGGCTGGTTAGAGGAGGTCTCCTGATGTGGTTAACAACCTGCAGGAGATGAGAGAGAGAAAAAGCAGGTGTCTGGGAGGGAGCCTTAGAGGAGGAGGAAATTGACCCTGCACAGCCTGAGGGAGGGAGGTGCATGGCGGCACCAGGACAATGGCTGGAATAAGCTGAGGGGGCCAGAAGCTCTGGGGGAGGAGTTCAGAGAGCCCAGGGGGTGGCAGGATGTACAGGACAGGGGGCCTCAGAGTTCATTGACTTCTGAGTCGGGCAGGGAGCTGCTGGAAGGTACTGAGCAGATGAGAGCAGGATGAAGCTTGTGTTTCTAAAGGATTGTTCTGGATGTTCCACGGAGGAGCAGGCTGTTAGGGAGGGGGACGTAGGCTCAGGAAGGACAAGTAGGGGCTACAGCAATCAGGATGAATGTGGAGAGAAGTGGGGCTGCAGCAGGGAAGTGGCAGAGGAGAATGATGATGAGGCAGGGTTGGCTTCTCCATAACACCTGAAATAAGAACTTGGTAGAGAGATGGTGCAGGGAGTGCATGAGAACATTCTAGAACACCACCAGGGCTCTCAGACTGAGACAGTGGAAAGATGGAGTAACCGTAACTGAGATGGGAGGGACCACAGAAAGAGAAGGTTTGGAAGAAAAAGACTGAATTTGGGATTTGAACACATTAAGTCAGAGATACCTACTAGGCATTCAGGGGTGGATGTTGTAAAGGTATATAAGCCTGGAGTTCAGAGGACAGTTTGGGCAAAAATATAAATATAGTAGTTATTAGCTATTGTCTTCCTCGGGGGGCACAGGCTGCATTAAATTACCGAGGAATGGAAGCCTCAGTGGAGGAAAGAAGAGGTCCCAGGGCTGAGCTCTGGGGCTCTCATGGAGAGACACCAGGAGGATGAGGAAGAGTTGGCTGAGGAGATAAGAAAAGTGTCCAGTGTGGTGGAAGGACATCCAGGACAGTGTGACATCCTGGGGCGCAGGGCGCAGCTGAATGCGGGTTTTTAAGAGAGGGTGAGTAACTGTATCCAGTGCTCCTGGCAGTGTAACCTAGGATTTAGAATTGTCAGCTGGACACGGTGACATGATGGTCATCAGTGACCTTCAGAAGAGTAGTTTCTAAGAGTGGAGGAAGTAAAAGCTTTATTGGGTGGGCCCAGGAGGTCGCAGGAAGGGGTGGGTGGAAGAAAGAATACAGACAACTCTCCTGAGGCTCTTTGCTTTAAAGGAGAGCAGAAAACGGGGGCAGAATCTAGACGACAACATGATACCAAGAAGGAAGAACAGCGCCAGGTTCGCGGCCGCACCCGCGGATCTGCAGAAGCTCTATTCTCAATGTTTCCATTTTCTCATTAAAAGCAAAGAGCAGGATTGTCCCCTGGAAGTGAGGATGGAGAGGAGGCTTAGGAGACGTGAAAAGGGAAGGAAAGCCACGTCTAAAAGAGGGGGACGAGCTCGTGAGCGGGGTCGGAGCGGGAGCTCTGCGGGCATCAGGGAGGGCCCTGGAGACCGAGACCACGAGTCTGAAGCGCTGGGGCCTCAGTCTCCAGGCCGTGCCGTGGAGTGAGGGGGCGTCTGTGTAGCCGGGCGGTTTAGCTGGTGTGGTGCGCTATGCTCCTCGGCACACAGACTCAGAAGCAGACATTTGCACGTGAAAAACATTTCCAAAGGAGGAAGGGACGGAGATTTCAGAGGAGGAGGCCTGGGACTGATCCCTGGGGCCTGCGGCCCTTCAGACAACCAGGACTCTGAAACTGGAACGACCCTTGAACGCAGAGAGGATAGGGGACAGAGAGCCTCTGTACCCGTCTCCCCCAGTTCTGAGATGCGGGCTGCAGCTGGTGATGGAGGGAAGCTGTGGGGGAGGCGGTGCCCTGCGCTGAGGGCCATGCTGGGAGCAGGAGTCCCTGCGAGTACGGAGAAGGCCGCGCTCTGAGCTGGGCGCTGATGCAGTCAGGACCGGACAGAGAGGCCGAGGTGCCCACACTGCCCAGCTGGTCACCCCTGCACCTCCCAAAGCTGTTCACCTCGTATGATGAATTCTGACCATCTGAGGACTATGTCTCTGGGATTCCAGGCGGGCTCTTTTCCTAGGGAAACCTACAAGAGAAAGGTTGGTGGGAGGAACTCAAGTCTCTGATGCCACAATGGTTCTGAGGTTATTACTGAAACACATGGTCATTTCTCTACTGTCTGTTTTAGCCTAATTGTCCATGATTAGCACCTCTGCTAGTCTACAAGGCTAACCCAGGAGGTGTGCAGGCCCTAACCCACTGGGAGTCGAGTCTGAACCCTTGATCAGCACACCCCTCAGGGATCTCAGCCACTGCTCTTGTCCACTTCCTGTGAAGAGCTGTCAAGAGAATCCAGAGGTAGACAGATGCTAAGGTGATCCCTAAGGTCCACCTCCTGATCCTGAGGGGATCCCCAAGATTCCACCTCCTGACCCTGCGGGGATCCCCAAGATTCCACCTCCTGACCCTGAGGGGATCCCCAAGGTCCACCTCCTGACCCTGAGGGGATCCCCAGTGTTCTACCTCCTGATCCCCACGGTTCTACCTCCTCATGTTTCTGTTCTCCTGTCGCCTCCTCTCTAAGCACGTGGGGGGACCTAGGACATTCTTCAACCAGTAGAACAGGGCAAAGGCGATGGACATTACCACTGAGGCTGGTGCCTCCTGTTGGCCTCTCACTAGCCTTGGCAATCCAAGCATCTGGGCAGTGAGCCATCCATGGCCACAGGGCAGCAAACCATGGGGATGGCTTCTGGTAGCTGAGGGAAGGCTCAGGTGGATAATCAAAATACACTGAAGCGCTCAGTCTCACATGTGCAGCAAAATTAATTCTGCCAGCAACCTTGGCGATCTTGGAAGCCGGCTCTTCTCCAGTCAAACAAGGGAGGTCTAGCACAGCCTTTGACAAAAAAGAAGTGGGCTGCCTCTGTAACCCAGAATGCTCAGAAAAGCGGGACATTCAGAAGTTTCAAATGCCTCTACGTTGCCACTGCAAGTCTTGGAGTCACCTTACTTCTCACTGAGGGTCCTGAGTGTGGTGCTGCAGACCACCAGGCCAGCTTCTGTCAGGTTTTGGAATTCGGCCTTACATGGCAGCTGAAGAAGATGGAAGGACTTCTACAAGTTGCCGAGGAAGCTCTCACTGTTTGCTTAAATTGTCAAGTCACCACTACCAGCAATAGCTATTCAATTCTATAGTTCATGTTATTAGCTTTTTCCTAAACCTCTCAACCCTTGAGACGTGGGGTCGTCAGTGTACTCTCCTCCATGGGCATCCCCTTGCAGTTTACAACCAGTGGTACTTTTGACAATCATACCAGTTGCTGTCATAACTCCTCTTCCCACCAGGGCCCTATCCTCACGGTCTGCTTGGAGACAGATGACCGATCTCCATGGCCTGGTTTTAGAATCTGCTCTCTAGCACTGCCCCTTAAACTATCTAAGTCCTATTTTCTGCCAAACAAGACTCTCAGATGGAGATGGTGTGCAGATGTTTCCTAGGGTGGCAGTGTGGGGACTAGACCTGCATGGGAGGAAGGGGGTCCTGGGTAGGACCAGGCAGAGGGAGAATCTGAAAGGCCATGTTGTCCAGACAAAGCCCAGCCTTTACCCCCGTGGTTCTCAACCTCCCTAATGCAACGACCCATTAATACAGTTCCTTATGTTGTGATGACCCTCCCAATCATAAAATAACTTTTGTTGCTAATTTTATGGTTGGGGTCACCACAACATGAACTGTATTAAAGGGTTGCGGCATTAGGGAGGTTGAGGACCACTGCTTTAGCTGATCCAGCTGGGGGAACAGAGCTGGGATGTCCATGAACAAATGTCCTTTACTGAGGCAAAAATAGCTGGGCCCACCACATCAATCAGTTCTGAATGTAAACCTGCCCCTGAAGAGGAGCTGCAGCCTCAGGCTAAGCAGCTGTAGCTTTCTTTGGAGGGTGATTGCCAGGGATGAGACTCAACAGCGGGCTGAGAGCAGCCAATGCAGTCCCATCACTGGGGCAAGTGAACATACCGTAGCAAAAAGGTGATGCTGGAGAGGGTGAGGCAGCTGAGACAGACTGTGGAATTTGGAAGGGCAAAGAAGAAAAAGGGCAGATAGAGCATGAGGCAGGTCAACGGACTGTAGGTCCGAATGGTCTCAGCCGATTGTTGGAGTCACTGCACCGCCGGTAACAAGCTAGAAAACTAAAAGATGGTTTCTGTTGAATGAGATGATTATAATGGAGATTTTGCAAAGCTGCAATCTCAGATTCTTACTTAGGACCATTCATTCTGAAGATTCACTCACTCCATCACAAATTCTCGACACATCAGAACACTTGCCAAATGTAAGCTTTTCTACATATGCCAGGGTATAATTATATTAGAATTGTATATTTTGAAACACACCCACATATATAATCATAAGAGTCTGAAGGCTACAGTCATTTTTGCTCCAGGCCTGGTGACAAATTACATTGAAAAGTTTGGTGATAACGAGTTCAGCAGTTTTCAAATTATCTCCGTAGAAATAAATGGTGTTTTTGCATCAGAAGCAACTATAATCATTTTTTTCCCCAATCTAGTTAAAAAGTGGATATTAAAACACAAGTAATCAAGTAGTCTACTTTGTCTATACTTCAAAAGCCAATTTTTTTACCTTCTAACCCCTGAAATTCTTTTAATCACAATTGAAATGCTGGGGCTTCTTGACAGAGAGAGCTTTGTAAAGGAAATTGAAGTTTGTAAACTTCAAATGCCAAATAAAAGTTGGCAGATTTTTAAACCCCAAGTAGAATACCCTGCACTAGGTACTTCAATTTCTCATTCATTTCTGGAAGAAACTTTCTATCCTTCCCTAAATTTTGAAGGCTGCCAGAATAATTCAGGATGAAATGGCTGCTTGCACAGAGATAGAAGGCAATGATATGAGGCTTAATCAAAATTAGAGACTAAAAAAGAATATTTGAAGAATTCCTTCCCTAGGGTAGATGTTTCTTACAGTTCAGTAAATTTTTGTTTAAAAAAAGTCTGCCTCTCCTTCCTCAGCTGTACAATTATGTGTTGCATAATGATGTTTTGGTCAATGACAGCCCACATATAGGACGGTGATCCCATCAGGGTGTCATAAAGAATTTTTACTATTCTATGTTTAGATACACAAATACTTACCACTGGGTGATAACTGCCAAGGGTATTCCATACAGTCACATGCTGTGCAGGTTTGGAGTCTGGGAGCAGCAGGCATGTGGTCTAGATGTGTGATAGGCTATGCCGTCCGAGTCTGCACTAGTTCAATCTACAGTGATGTCACACAGTGATGAAATCACCTGAGGGTCCATTACTAAGAATGTATACCTGTTACTAAGCACAGAATGACTGTACTTGTACAAGCACATACACTTTGTCTTTTCCAGACCAAGCCTCACTCTGTTGCTCAGGTGCCATGGTGTCATATGTCACAGCAACATCAAACTCTTGGGCTCAAGTGATCTTCCTGTCTTAGCCTTCTGAGTAGCTGGAACTACAGGTGCCTGCCACAATGCCCTGCACATTTTTCTATTTTTAGTAGAAGTGTGGATGTGGAATCTCACTCTTGCTCAGGCTGGTTTTGAACTGCTGATCTCAAGCAGTCCTCCCAACTTTACTTCCTGGAGTGCTAGGATTCCAGGTGTGAGCCACCGCTCCTAGCCACACATACTTTTGTACATGAATAGTTCTATTCTTAATATAATCAGTTAAACCCTAATTACATGACCTTTTCCAGAGCCTGTGGATGCTTTTCTTTAATATTCATGGCTGACTTTTCTCTGAGCTGAGCAGGGATTGTGTAATTCATAGTCACGGCCCGACTGACAAAATGAAGAAGGGCACTCAGTCTTGCAGATATCTGTTGAGTACTGAGAAGGGAAGAGGGATTAAAAAAAAGAATGAATCTGTGTAAACAGAAAAACTATAATGAGAAGCTTATTAAAATAAACAGGTTAATTATTCTAGATCGGTTGTTTCATCTTATCTGAACATGGCATTCTCACTGTGCTCTTAAACATCAGCTTTCATAGGGTTTTTTTTTTTCTGACACTTGCTTTTTTTACTAAATGATAGCTGTGTACATTAATGCAATCATGGGGTACAGTGAACTGGTTAACATAGCCTTTATGTCATTTCTTAGTTATTGTGTTAAGATGTTTATATTCTACTCTTAGAAAGATTCACTTGTACCCTTGTAAGATAAACCATAGAAGTGATCCCTCC
>CAUYQV010065600.1:0-33670 GCA_963574575.1 Galagoides demidoff | reverse complement strand
TGCAAAGGACAGGAAACTATTAAAACATGACACAGCTGACTTGGAAAAGAACCAATAGAACTTCTAGAAATAAAAAAAGGATCATAGCAAGAATTAAAAACTCAGTGGAAATACTCAACCCTTCCCAAGACAGGAAGGCACATGGGGCTGTTACAGGTTGGGGGTAGATGGGAGGGGGAAGGAAGACCCGATCACAGAATTTGCCAATTCCTATGGTGAAAATACCCCTCACCGAGGCCTATTTAAAGTTATTAGTGGGTTACGAGGACTGGCTAGCAGAATTCCTGGTGAGCAGCTGGAAAGGGCTAACTCTAGCACACCATGGTTCCAGACAGCAATGAAGGTCTCAGAACTGAAGCTAGAATAGCCAAGATTTCAGCCCAACTGCCTCAGCCCCATAGCACAGCTGTGCAGTGGTCTCACTGGCACTTTTAAGACATGGTCTTAAAAAAAACCTCCAGAATTCACTTTTTTTTTTTTTTTAAGATAAGAGTTTCATTTCATCATCCTCAGTAGAGTGCTATGGCCTCATAGCTCACAGTAACCTCAAATTCTTGGGCTCAGATGATTCTCTTGCCTCAGCCTCCAGAGTAGCTGAGACTACAGGTGCCTGCCACAATGCCCAGCTATTTTAGAGACGAGGTCTCACTCTAGATCAGGCTGGTCTTGAACTCCTGAGCTCAAGTGATCCACCCACAATGGCCTCCCAGAGTGCTGGGATGACAGGTGTGAGCCACCACGCCCAGCCCCACAATTCACTTTGAAAGAAGTGAAATAAGGCAATGATAAGTCACACAATGTGCTTTGGGCCTCAGCAGAGGACTCAAGAGACATAAAATACTCAGGGCCCAAAGAAAATGAATCTGCAGGCTTGGCGCCTATGGCTCAAGTGGCTAAGGCTCCAGTCACATACACCTAAAGTAGAGGGTTCGAATCCGGCCCAGGCCCTCCAAACAACAATGATGGCTGCAACCAAAAAATAGCCGGGCATTGTGGTGGGCACCTGTGGTCCCAGCTACTTGGGAGGAGGAGACTCGCTTGAGCTCAGGAGTTGGAGGTTGCTGTGAGCTGTGATGCCATGGCACTCTACCCAGGGGGATAGCTTGAGGCTCTATCTCAAAAAAAAAAAAGAAAAAGAAAAAGAAAGAAAATGAATCTGCAATGGTGAAATTACAGGCAGAGAAGTGTCTGCAGGGCAAGACTAGAGGTCCCCAACAACCCGCTATGTAAGAGTCTGCTCCCCCACGGGCCTGTGGGTGGAGTGGGGTGATTTGTTAACAGTCCCATGAGCATGTTCACTGCTCTTGTGTGTCCTGAACAGCTCGATCAGACCTGAGACTCCCCAGCAGCCTCCTGGGCTGTGGGGTAGGGCTTCTCCCTGAACCCCAAGTAACGGGCTATCCTGAGGCTGAGGTCTGGACAACCACTAGCCAAACCCCAGAACTGGTTCTGACGTCTGCCCACACCCACACGGCCTTTGTTTGAAATGGCAAAAAATGGCTATCCCTCTCCCTTCTCCTGTGGCCATGACAACACTGGCACCACCCTCTCTCGTCACCTGGTGAAGGGCAGGGGTGGGGTGTCGCCACATGCAGGGAGACCCTTCTCTTCCCAGATTTGACAGATGCCCTCCCCTCTCCGGCCAGGCCCTGAGCAGCAGTCTGTGTCCAGGGCTGCAAGCAAGAGGGTGTTTGCAGCCAACGTCAGCTGCTCTTCCCCTGCGCCAGGCCTGAGTATTAACTCTCTTAACTCTCGCCCACTGCTCTTTGAGGAAGGTCAGGTCATCACCTCCATTCAACAGATAGAGACAGGGCCAGAGAGGTGAAGCCACTTGCCCAAGGTTGCTCAGCCAGGAAGCGGCTGAGTTAAGTCTACATCCACACACTCAGCTCTCAGAGGGGCCGAGTAGGGTCTGGACCTGCACCCAGAGCGCCAATCCTGCGTCTTTACACGCCCTCACCCCCACTCAGCCCTGGGCTCTGTCTGAGAGCAGTACTGACCTTCCGCAGAGGCCACCCTCACTTGCTTTTTAAAAGCAACCTCCAGGGATGTGGTGGACAGATGCGGCTAAATGGCCAGCCTCACCAGCCACGTGGAAGTGAGCTGACAAAGAACGGCTGGCCCTCCGGGTGCATAGGTGAGCTCCAAGCAGCGGCACAAAAGCAAACAGACTTTCATAGGGTCCCAGTGTCCATGGCCTTCATAGAATCTGCCAAAGCCAGGTCAAGTTCAACACCGGGGCATTGTGGGCCTTGGCTCCCCGGTCCCCCAGCCCACACAGCCAGGATTTTTCAGTGTGTGGCGTTCTCAGCAATGACCCCACAGACATAAATAACGTCCAGCAGGCTTTGAGGCTAGACTTCAAAAATGCTAATGGGTTCAGTCGCAAGAAAACATGTTGGCCACAAATTTCTCTTATCCCTTTAATGTGAATCCTGGAAGCTGACCCCATGGCTGCCAAAGTGAAGAGAGAGGGAGAGAGAGAAGGGAATAAAGAGACAGAGAGAGAGGGAAAGGGAAGGGGGAGAGACAGAGACAGAGACAGAGGGAGAAGGAAGGAAGGGAGAGAGGGCCTTCCAAGGCCCCTCTTCTTCCTGCCTTTCTTGTCTTGCAGTGCCATCCTAGGGGTCTCCGACCCCTGATGTGAAATGACCTTGAAGGCATCTTATAGATCAAAGGTCAAAGCCTTTTTTGACCTCTCCGGTCTCTCTTCAAGGCATCTAGAAGGCATCACGGGCACCTATTGCTCTGCCCTCCCCTAGGCTCACAGTAGCCAGTACAGGGGTCTCTATCTGGGGCTATGGACAATGACCCAGGGGCTTATGTGAACATGAGAGACCTTTCCCTAGGGGTGCTTCTGCTGGCTTATGGGGTCCAGGAGCGCCCTGGGTGCTGAGTCCCCACCAGCGCTGCCAAGTCAGAGCCTGCATTTTGATGAGCCCCCACAGGGGATCCTGTGCACACGCTTGGCCCTGCAGTGAGGGAGACCAGGCCGCGGTCAGTGCCCATCGTTCCCCTGACCATCTACCCCACCTCCCAGCTACAACCCCCAACCTCTGGGCTCTGGCCTGCCCCATCCAAGCCACCCCACTCTGAGAGACTCCAGGGTGGCATCCCAGCTTGCAGTGAGTTGAAATGTGTTCCTTAAAAAGGTATGTTCAAGTCCTAACCCCTGGTACCTGTACACGTGACAGGGTCTCTGCAGGTGTAAGCCATAGTGGATTGGGGTGGCCCTGAACAGGACTGTGTCCTTATAAAAGAGAATACACAGCACGGGTGGCACGAGGATGGGCAAAGAGACTGGAGTGATGTGGCCACAAGCTAAGGAATGGCTGGAGCCCCCAGGAGCTGGAAGAGGCAGGAAGGAAGGGAGTTGGTCCTAACGACACCTTGATTTTGGAGTTCTGGCTTCTAGAACTGTGAGAATAAATTTATGTCATTTTGACCAGGTGCAGGGGCTCACACCTAGCACTCTGGGAGGCCGAGGCAGGAAGTTTGCTTGAGGCCAGGAGTTCAAGACCAGCCTGGTCAATGAATGGAGACCCTGCCTCTATAAAAAATTTAAAAGTTAGCAGGACATGGTGGTATGCACCTGTAGTCCCAGCTACCAGGGAGGCTGAGGCAGGAGGATCACTTGAACCCAGGAGTTAGAGGTTTCAGTGGGCTCTGATGAGGGATTCCAGCCTGGGCTATAGAGCAAGACCCCATCTCTCAAAACAAATTAGATAAATAAATAAATTTGTATTGTTTTAAGCCACTTAGTGTGTGGTCCTTTGTTACAGCAGTCAAGGGGTCCTTAGAACAGCCCCCCACTGTGCACTCAGCCAAGTTATGTCCTCTGGGGCACCATCTGCTGGGCACACATCATCATGGGATGTCTTGAGATAATAAACAACCCCACAAGCACTCAGCGAGAAAGGCCAGCAGAGGGGCTCATGCCTGGGAGAGGCTTTCAGCCTGCTTTGCCCATGACCAACACGGTGAACATACCCACTGGTGCCTTGTGGGGAATGGAGGCTGGTGACCTCTATGAGGCTGCCTGAGTCCCCACAGGAGGCTGAGCTTACAGGCAGTCCAGGAGGTGTCTGGCTTCCACTAGGACAGCTTTGGTCTCCTCCTTACTCTCTCTCCAGACCTTCCTCCTTCCCTCCACCCCGCAGCCTTTAGAGCAGGGATTCTCAACTGGGGGCAGTTTTGGCCCCTAGGGACATTTGGAAACCTGGGGACTTTTTTTGGTTTTCATGACTTGAAGGAGTCAAGGCCTTCAAGGTGGGGCTCAGGAAAGCTGCTAAGTCTCACAGGCCCACAGTGGCAAGGTTGAGAAACTCAATGAGTCCCAATTTGGGGGGTGGTCATTGAGTGTCTGAGCACTAGTACAATCTTAGTGGGGTGATGAAATTAAACTCTCGTCTAAAGAAACTCTTATCTGATAGAGTCTGCTGTGGATTTTTTTCTCCCTAGGAAAGCACACGTCAGCCCTGAATTTTGCTTCAAATTGGGTAAGATTGTGCTGCTGGGCTCTCTTAGACTTACAGGCGATCTTATTTTCCAAATCACAAACTCTTTGCTCCTGGTAACCTGAGCACACGCCTGGGGAAAGTTATTAACAAGAGCCCCTCCTCCCCCTGAAATAAACCACAGCGGCTCTGCCTGTTAATCGCACACCTCAGACGCCACCCGCCACATGTGCCAGACAGCCTTTTAATAGATTCTGGCCCTGCCCGTCTCTGGGAGCTGCCCAACGAGGGCTCCTTCCAACAACCTTGGGGGCCAGTTCATCTCCGAAGAGAGCTCGGGTGCCAGGAGGCCCTCGTAAAACACAGTTTATGATTTAAGAGACTCCGGCGGGGACGAGGAAACATCTCAACTTCAGCCACTTTGAAAACTTGAACCGACGCCTCTACTCTGCAGTCATGTTCTCGTTTTTTAAAATGGCCAAATTAACAGCTGAAAAGCCTCTTTTGGCTCTCAAGCTGAATTGCCAGTGCAATTTTGAGGTCATTTCACTGGGAAAACTGGATCTTTTTTGGTGACAGTAACAAATGTCCTCATGTTTGCTTTTTATTTCAAAGTCACAATAGAGAATATGAATTTTTTTTTTATAAAGAAATTCATGACAGTATGAAATTAGACTTGGCAAGGTCCTTTTCTCCTTCCTGGGCACTGCTGTCCCTACTTCAGTATGAACAATAATATGCGGTAGAATATCAGCCAAGGAGAATTTGCCACATGCCATACTCTGAATTAAGCACTTCGCAGGGGTGACTCAGGATAACCCTGTGATGTAGATATTATTGCTATCTCCATTTTACAGAATGGGAAAACTGAGGCCTGGCATTTTGGAAAGGACAGGGAGGCCTGGGATCTGGCCTGAGTCAGCTGGAATTACCAGACCTCAGAGATTCCTGTCAAGTTTGAGATTTGAAAGTTGTAGTCAGGAGAGAAGGACACCGATAGTGTGCAAATCCCCCGTGGCACAGACAAGGCACACCACGGCCTGAAACTCAAAATCACAGGTCTCTGGGCTTCAGGTCCCAGGGCGAGGACTTGGCCACAGAGCTCCCCCAGCCTCTCCCGCCTCTGACAGAGCTGATCCTCTCCTCCATTATAAAACAACGTGCTGAAATCAACTCTGGGCAGTAGCAGTACTGTTCCAAAAGTCACGGGGCTGGCCAGCGAGAGTCAAGTGCTCGTCTCCTGTCAGTGGCACCGGCTGAAGTCTAAGACCAAGTGAGACAGCAAATACCTGTTGTCTAGCTACTTCCCTCAAAATCAGGAGAAACTCTTGGAATCCTTATCAGAATCAAACCTATGCTTCCAGATTCTCAAAACTCTGTAAGCCCCCTCACAGGCTCCGGAAACTCCAAGGGGAGCCACCCCTCTGTGGGACTCACAACCTCCACCAGGGAGCCCAAGCTCCAGAAGGTAAACAGAGACCCAGAGAAACCATCCTGCTGAGTGAGAAAGAGGCTCTATGGGGGTTCTTGATTGTTTCCAGGGGAAGTAATATCACAAAACAGACTTTACAACCTGAGTTCCCTAATTAACTGGTTCCTTGGTCTGGATATTCAGAAGGCATTCTAACCACTGACCAAAAGCATTCATCATTTAAGGACACAGTGCCTGTGGACGAAACAGCAAACCAGTGCCAACTTATATTTTAAACGCTCAAGGTTGACTTGGTCATTTCCTAAGTCAACCTGCTGACTACTTTTTCTGCTCTTCGTGTGTTTTTGAGACTTTTGCTGATTCTTGACTAATCCACACAGTGAGAGCTGTCTAGGTTAGGGGGATTTTTATCAATATTCAGGAACAGCACTCTCGTGCACGGAGAGGTTAAGAAGTGGTCGGGGAGCACACAGCACTCAGCTCAAGCACTGCCGCGTCCGGGTGCTAAAGCCCTTCTCTGCACACTGCCACGCCCTCAGGCACGTGAGGTGTGTCAACCCTCTATTCTCTTCAGAGATCTTTCTTTTGGCCTGGCACGGTGGCTCAGCCCTGTGATCCTTGCACTTTGAGAGGCCGAGGCCGGTGGATTGCTTGAGCTCAGAAGTTCAAGACCAGCCTGGACATGAGCAAAACCCCATCTCTACTAAAAATAGAAAAACCGAGGCAAGAGGATCACTTGAACCCAAGAGTTTGAGGTTGCTGTGAGCTATGATGATGCCATGGCACTTTACCCAGGGCAACAAAGTGAGATTCTGTCTAAAAAGAAGAAAGAAAGAAACTTTCTTTTAGCAAGTTTGTTAGGCTTTGCTAGGGTAGAAAAGCTCCAGAAAACAAGATTACAGAGACGTGGATTTCAGAGCATCAGGGACCCCCAGGGTCAGCCAGACCTATCTGGTTACTTTCTAGATTGAGAAACTGAGGTCCAGAAAGGGGTCAAGGCCAGCCAGGGAGACCCCCAGGAAGCTTAGTCCTCCCTCTGCGTGGGCAAATCTTCCCAGGAGAGGAAGTGACCAGAAGCAGGAAGTGCTCTGACCTGTGGATGACTGCTGTGAAGGCCAACCCCTCTCCCAGAGCAGATGTGACTCCGAGGGGTGGTCTGGAGCCCTCCAAAGCTGTTCACAAATGATTTCTGCCCCACCTTCATGACAAGGGAGGCACTCTCATCTTGCCCTCTGTCTGAGAACAGTTTAAAGCTAGGACGAGACCGCTGCCCCCTGCCCCCAGAGCTCTGGCCAGCACTCCCCGCCCCGACAAGCCCGGGATAGTTACGTCCTCATCCCGCTCCAGCTCCAGGCCGGCCTCCAGGAGATTGCCCTCATACTCGTCCCTGCGAAACTGCTTGTCATCTTCATGGTAGTCCACTGGGGGTTCAGGCGGGCCTGCTTCCAATGGGCCTGCTTTTCCAGGCAGGGGCTGGTCCTGCTTGGCGCCACGTGTCCCCAGGGCAGTGTCATTGTGCTGGACCCTCCTGGCTAGCGTCTTGCTGCCCGAGGCCCTCTTGTGATGATATACCAGGATGTAGTCCACCTTGCGCTTGCCATCCCTGAAGTACAGCCCATACTTGCATTCGGCATCTGGGTCCACGGACAGGGAGGTCAGCAGCTGAGGGTGGAGGAAAAGAGATCCCTTCACTATGGAGCTGTGAGTGCCCGGCCCTCACAGGGAGCCTGCATCAACGGGTCCACTTCATTCATTCACTCGCTCACTCATCCAGCTGATACTCGCTGATGCCTGCCCTGTGCTGGGCACTGTCCTGGGGCTGGGACTCAGCCAGAAGCACAGCACACAGGCCCTGCCCTGATGGAGCTGACACTCCGAAAGGACACAGTCACTGCCAATCTCCCACACTGTCACCCAGAGGGACGGCAGAGCTAGGGCAAGCTGGGTGTGAGCGACCTCCCTGGCTGCTTGAGAAGAGCTATTACAAAAGCTGCCAAGCGACACCCCTCTGGGAAGGCCTCCCCATACAGGGTCTCAGGCAGGCCAGAGCCACGCATGGGTTCTGCAGATACAAACATCAAACTCTGGTGGTCATTGTCCAAGGCAGCATCATGTCAAAGTGGCTGCAGGGCCACCAACTAGCTGTGTGGCCAGAAGAGAGGCTTTTACTTGTCTTCATCTGGGTTCTCCCAAAATCAGACCCTGAGGGAAGGACTGGGTTTTAGTACTTTACTTGGGAGCTGGACTGGAGGTGCCAGGACAGGCTGATAGAGGCGGGTTAACCAGCGGTCACTGCCATGGGCAGCTGGACTCCATCGTGCTGGGACCTTTGGAGTGACCTCAAGGAGCACACCCCATCCAGAGGGTGAACAAGCTGGGTGGTCAGGCACTGTTCCAGCCCCTCACTGGCTGGGAGATGTGGTGCCTGTGTGGGGACCACTTTGGGTACAGAGAAGGAGCCATTGGCATGGATGGGGGGGTCCCCCGGGGTGATCTGGTAGGGGTAGGCTCTGACAGAGTCTGTCCATCCTTGGTTTCATTATTTGTCAGAAGGACTCCAGAAGGCCCAACGAGATGAAAGTACAAAATGGCTGGTTATGGAGAACAGACAGGTCAAGCAGCAAGCCAGGCTCCAGAAATTAGAAAAAGAGATAAAACCTTGCTGGGTGGAGCCTAATGAACAGCTCAGAGGGTAACAGTCTCCAAGGCTGAGCCTCTGCCCTGGGCCTGGCCAGCTGGTCTCCATCTCAGGTCCCTGTAGCTGTGGACAGATGCTCCCTGCACCACCATGAGCGCCAGGGGGCATCTTGAGAACAAGATCTCCCAATGACTCGTGAGACTGGCATACAGCTCCCAGGCAGGGCCCCAAACACCCATGGGCGGTGAAGAGAGGTGTGCCTGGGTCTCACTGGCCTGGAAGGTCTCCTCAAGTGGTCAGTGGAACTGCAGTGTGATGGTGGTGGGCTGTGGACAGCCGAAAAGTATATGGAGGAAGCTGGAGGGTTGAAGACGCCTCTAAACACTCAGCATTAAGGGGGGAGGACATGGAGGCTCCAACTGCAACAGTTCCGGGGCCAGCCATGCTGACGACTCCGGGAGGGCCTGCACACCATGGGGATGCTCTGCCCAGGTTGCTCACTGCTACTTATGTCTGCAGGGTGATTCCAGGCCAGCACCACACCTGTAGGGGGCGGGCATCCTTGGAAGGGCTGGGAGGCAGCACAGTCACACATCCAGCCTGGTAAAAGACAGGACAGGGAAGACTCCAGCATCTTATGTGTGGAGCCAACACGGTGCTTCCGCATGGAAGAGCCATTCTTCTCAATTTGCCAAGAGGGAAACTGAGGCTCATTCTGGTAAGCTGCCCAATTTCTGGGCCGAATGACCCTAGGGCAGGGCTCTGGCTCAGGTGCTGGAGGACACAGGGAGAGTACAGCCTCAGCTCCGTCCCTGCTGCTCCGGGGCCAGCCTGGAGTGGGGGTTAAGCAGGGCTGGTAGGGCAGCAGGTTCTCACAAGTGGGTAAGTTTGGGCAATGCAAGGCCACAGGCCTGTCAGGGACAGACGGGGCAGAGGTAGGCTGCTACAGTACGAGGCAGTGGCTTCTCAGCAGGCCCTGCCATTGGCCAGACCTGGCTCTGCATCTAGGCTTGGCCTCGCTCCAGCTCTGAGGACCAGGCGAGGTCCCTGACCCTCTGAGCCTCAGGGTCTGCCTCTGTCAAACAGGGAGGGTAACATAGGTGCCTCCCCAGTGGGCAGGAGGATTACTGAGCTGATGATTGTCTCTGCTGAGCTCAGAGACATGAGACATGTCTGGAACATGCCAGGAGGAACTCCCCAGATTCCAGGGCCACGTACCTGAGGGCGATCCCCGTCACCCTCACCTCCACCAGTGCAGACACTTGTTCTGCTCAGTATCTCAGGAGAACTACAGGGGCCCAGGGATATGGCAGCTAAAGTGCTTTTCTCTCCTCACACCCTCTCCTCCTGGGCAAAAGAGCTGGGCCTGAAGGCTGCCCTTGGATGACCCAGGCCCGTGCTGGGGGAAAGAACTGGCACAGGCAGGAGATGGTCACACTGGGGTAGGCAGGTGTCCTGAGCAGGCAGAGGGCACACCTGCCAGCATCTTGGGTGCGGCAGACATTCAGCTTCTCTAGCAGGAGCTCATCCCTGTTCTCCACGTGAGGAATTGTGTCCTGTGAGGCTGAGTGGAGGCCTGTGGACTGGGTCCCCTGTACCCTTGCTATATCACCTCCAGCTTCCTCTGCCCTCACCCAGGGCCTACGTGGGAGTCAGGCCATCCTCCCTGACGGGACATCCAGATCCCTGCCTTGCACATGAGGAGACCCTCCCTGCATGTACCCCCTGTTCTTCTTAGCCCTTCACCTGGTTTTCAGGCCATGGGGCAAATTGCCCACCCTCCCAGATCCAAAGGTGACTGACCACTCTGGCCCATGCACATCTCCATGAGCTAGGACTGTCTCTATCCATCTACCTACGCATTCTTAACACAGTGGTCCTGAAACCACATGGCAGGACCCCTGAGGCCTGGTCTGGGACTTTCCCCAACATACCTCCATCTAGAACCCAGTAGGACTCAGCGGCTGTGGAGTGACCACAAACACCCCTGGGGGCAGGGATAATGGCTAATATCGGTGGGCAAATAAACTCTTAGAGAAAGGGAAGGAAATTCAACATGGTCCCACAAGCCAGAGAGCAAGAGTACCCTAGGGAATGGCCAACAAATGTCCACCCAGGTGAGAAAGGAAGGGTCACCAGCTTCAACATGAACAACAGCATGGATGTGCCAAGGGGCCCTATCAAGGAACACACCTACCCTCAGAGGCCTAACGGTCTTCGGGAAAACAGAAATATCATCTAACTGCCCACACAGTGCAGGGAGAGGCACCATAGAGGACAGGAGTGGACACCCTCTTGGACCACCAGCTGCCACTCACCAGCTGAGTTATCCAAGCACAGAGCCGAGTCTCTTTGCCCCCTGGTATCCCCTGAGACCTCCCTCATATGATGAGACTTCCCTCATAAGGTGGTTGGAAGAGTTAGACGTGTCAGTCTTTGTTGTAAAGAGTTTTCATCAGGACCTGGTATATACTCTAAATAATGAGTTCGAGACAAGAGCTTGCTCTAATGGAGAATGGAGATACATACACAGGTAAGGAACTAGGGGAGGGACAGTCTATAATCTCATGGTCAGAGTGGACCACAAGTGAAAGATGATGGCAGTGCCAAATACAGACTTTAAAAACTCACAAAAGGAGCTGGGTGTGATGCTGGGACCAGCAGCAGGCGGCACAAAGCACAGGTGAGTGTCCCAGGGCCTGGCCCACTGTGGGTTTCTTGTGAGACTGAGGTAAGTTGTGTGATCTGTATAGGCCTTACTTTTATAAGATGGGCACCAGCCTACCTGAGTAAGAGTAAATGGTCAGCAACCTGTCAACAGAAAGTGTGGGCTCTCTTTCAGCTCCACATGGTCTGGGAGGGCCCCACAGTCTGGAGAGCAGTGCTGAGCTGGGCCTGGGGACAGCCAGTGGATGTGCAGCAAGGATCATGGAGGTCCCGAGGGGCCCTCCCATGGAGCAGTGGAGTGGCTGCTTTTCTTGTTTAGAATAGGACAAAAAGGCCAGGATTTAAATGGCCTGGGAGAGGTGTGGGTTCAGCCTTATGCAGAACTCCCCAATGCAAAGGCTCTGGAGAACTTCAGAATGTTCTCTCTTCTGAAAGGAGAGGCGACCCCTTGTGCACCTTTGTTGAGGGTGAGGGATTTCTTTCTTTCTTTTTTTCTTTTGTTTGAGACAGAGTCTCATTATGTCACCCTCGGTAGAGCTCACAGCAACCTCACTTGGGCTTAAGTGATTCTCTTGCATCAGCCTCCCAAGTAACAGGGACTACAGGTGCCCACCACAGTGCCTGGCTATTTTTTGTTGTTTTTGCAGTTGTCATTGCTGTTTAGCTGCCCGGGTCAGGTTCGAACCTGCCAGCCTGGGTGTATGTGGCCGGCACCCTACCCACTGAGCTAGGGGCACTGCCTGGTGAGGGACTTCTTATTAATCTGATGGTTGGCACCAAGTCTGTGCTTGCGGAAGGAATGCATGCATGCATGGATGAGTGACCGGGGCTTGGTCTTGCATACTGTCACTGGTATTGGCCATCAGATCCAAGGACACAGAAGCTGAGGCTCAGCCAGCCCAGCACTTAAACATACCCCACCCCCTCATACTCTGATCCTCAGTCTTCTCAGCTGTGAGAGGTAGACAAGAAATCCTGATGTAGGTCACAGGACTCCGGTGGGCACAGAATGTGGAATGGAAGATCGTAAAGTATTTGGAGTATTAAACCCTGCCTATTTGTGTGTGTGTGGGGGGGGAGTGGAAATGGTCCTGGAAGAGCTTCCTCAAGGAAGATAGGAAAATGGTAGGAGAGAAATGACTTCCTGAGGTCACACAGGAAAACGTCAGGGACAAAGGCCCTTCACAGCAGCTCTGTTGTGGGCACCACAAGCAGTGGGAGGGCAGCCTTCATCTGGTCCACACCTGCCTCTATCGGCGCCCACCCCAAACTCCTGGGAAAGGGCAGAAGCGTTGGGAGGAGCCCTGTGTCTATGGCTTGGATGCTGTCCTGGGACCTGGTTGGTTTATTTAGCTCTTATCTGGAGCTGGAGCACCTGGAACTGAATCCACACATCTGAATGAAATACCGCAATCACTCTAGGGAATCCACTACCTTCACTTTCTCTGAAAATGGGGCAATGGAATCAGTGACCTGCAAAATTTCTTTTGGTTTTGGGACTCCTCAAATTATAGAATGTTAGTTTTAAACTATTTTTATCCTCCCCCCAATTTTTAAAATTAGGTTATTATAAATCAATTTGTGATTATTGGGCACACTCCACCATCTATGAGCAGATCATCTCCAAATGCAGATAAACAGGGAAATGCTCTCATCTCAGCAGGTCGGCAGAGGCTAGAGAAGCAGGTATCTCCATGATTGTCTGGGCTTGTCTGGGACACACAGATCCCAGGCCACGGACAACCGCCAATTTGAAGGAAGGAAGTAGAAACACTCAAAGATTAACACAAACAAACTTAATGAAATAAATTGCATCCAACCTGGCCTCTGGCTTTTAGGTCATTTCTTCTTATACCTCATTGTACAGAAACAATGAAGTGATTTTCATCCGTGAACTTGCGGGGTGGTAGAGAGAGGAGAGACCTGGCAGCCTGGTGGGACAGGCTTATTCTGTGGCTGATTTATGCTCCTATGTGGTCTGGGAATGGAGCAGGAACTTTCTGAATTGCAGCCCACGCCCTCTGGCCTTCGCATGTACAGAGCCGCCTTGGGTGACTCAGGGCAATGACTGAGCAACTATTGCTGGCTCGAGCCACACTGGGGATGCCCTGGGAGTGCTCCCTGCCATGCTGCCTGCCCTGCACTGACACGGCCTGGCTCCAGAGTGCTGCTTGCACCCATCTGTGGCCATGTCACCAGCAGCATGTTCTCCTTCCTGTAGTCCCAGTCCTCTGTGCCCACAAGACAAAGTAAGTGCAAAGTAGAGTCCATGGCCTCTTCTGGACCCACCTGCCGCTTTACAAATTTTGCAGTCCCGTCCTGGGTTGGTGGGAGGACCAAAGATTTCTAAGTCTGGATAAACAATGGGTCCCTGAACTAAACCCCAAAGCCCAGGGGCTATTCATCCAGGGTTCCCTTTGTTATTGTACATCTGATTCCCTGCCACCACGTCTCACCCAGTCTACCTCCATTTCTGTATCACATTGGCCACCACCATTATCTTGTGCCTCTGAACTGGTGTCCCATGTTCCCACCTTCGGGCTTTCATATATGTGACTTCTTTGAAAGACCCCCATCCTTACCCCTTATGGGTATAACTAGCTTCCTCCCCAGAATGTCCATTCTTCCAGAAGCTTCCTGTTGCTAGCTAGGCTGTATCTCAGGCTCTTCCTAGCTGTCCTGTCAACTGGTGGGTAACTTGGAGCAGGTCATCTGTCCCTCCTGGCCTTAGTTTATTGACCCATAATAACAGTATTACCCCGTGTGTTGTGAGAGTTAACAGGCCTAGCACTATGGGAATGTGTCTGTCACTGTCGTGGGGAATGGGGGAACGGTCCACCCCAACTCTTTAAGTGAGCTCCAGACAGGCAGAGCCTTCCCTATCTCACTCTGTGGGTGACCAGGGACCAGCATAGTCTAGCTTATGGCTTTGTTCAAATAATGACCCCTGAGCTTCTGGGGCTAATCCTGTCCCAGGCATATCCCCCCCCATCTCTGTCCCCTGTAGTTCTTTGCAAGCTCTGTTCTCTAGGAGCCCCTCACTGCCACCCAGAGCCCCCCACTGTGAGCCAAGGAGTGGAAGTCCTGAGGAAAGCCTGAGTCTCTGCCTTGCCTGGAACACTGGGCACCAAAGTATGAACCTTGCCCCTGCTCCATCCCACATGTCTCTGGGCATACCCCCTCCAGGGTCCTCTGGCCCCAAGACCAGAAGACAGGCCAAGGCAATCCCCTAAGGGGTTGAAGCTGGGCCTGGTGCCTGAGGAGGAGCCTTGGGGGTCAGTAGGGGAAGGAAGAAGGGAGGGGATTCTGTACATTCTTAGGTCCTAGGGAGCACTGCCCCCTTGACCTCCCCCCCCCCACCCAAGAATGAGTGAGTTCACATCTTCTTCAGACAAATTCTGTCCTTCAAACCAAACCCCTCCTGAGTGAATTCTACTCTCCCAATCCCGGGATCCCTATCACCTCTGGGTATGGCCCCAGGGAAAGTGGTGGGGATGCCAGGGACCTTAGGATTGGGGATCCCAATCATGTGACTGGCTCCCTACCAGTGTCCCCACCCTGGCCACCACCTGAACCAGGCCTCAGTGCCCAGCAGAGGTGGGGTCAGTGAAGAAAGCAATCTCTACTGCCAGGCACCGGCCAGCTGCCCCAGGCATTGAGAGTTCCGGGCTGGGCCCAGTGCCCTGGGCACAACTCCCGCCTCTGGCAAGTGGCCCCCCATCCCCAAGCAAGGGCCCCAGAGGGTGTTGCCCAGTGATGCCTGGTGGGGCCTGGTGGCTACCACTCTCCTGGAGTGACCACCAACTTGGCCTTAGCCCAAGATCCCCACCCTTCACTCCAGCCATCCCAACCGGCAGGCGGGCACTGCCTGGCTCTGGGCCAGGACGAGTGGGGTCCCACCCGCGGTCTCAGCCACACGCTGTCGCTCAGGCTCTGGACCCAGGGTGAGGAGGCTGCGAGCAGGGACGCCAACAGACCCTGGAATGGCTTGCCTGTGTTTGGCGGGGTGGGCGACTCGCCCCGGACGCGCAGAGCGCCGGCTGAGCTCACATATTTGGCCCGGGCCAGCGCGCTCTTCCCGCGGCACACGTGCGCGGGTGGGCGCCTCCGACTCCATGCGGAGGGCCGGGCCCACGCCCAGGAGTCCCGGGAGGCCCCGCCGCCGCCCAGCTCCCTCCCTCCCTGCGCGGCGCAGCGCAGGTGCGCGGCCCTCCCGCCCCGGTCGCGGGCGCCCGCACTCACCGTGCCCTCGGACGGCAGGTAGCCTATGTCCTCGATGGCGCAGATGTTGACGATGTGAACGCTGCGGTCTTCGACCGGGAGCGTCGAGTACTTCTCGTTGACCCTCATCGTGGCTGCTTGTGCGTGGGGACCGCCGGGCGGCGCGCCCTCCCCATCCACGGCCCCGGCGGCCTCTGCAAGCGGAGACGGCAGCGTTCGCGGCGCGCTCGCAGGGGGCCGGGCCAGCCCGCGCCCGGGCCCAGGGACGTGGCCGCCTCTCACTCTCCCTGTCGCCCCCCGCCCGCCCGGCCCGCGTGGTGCGTGGTGAAGGGTGCGCCGGGTGCGCCCACCCTTCCCGGGGCCGACTGCGCCGCCGCCGGCTGCTAGTCCCGCGGGCGGCTCAGCGGCGGGTTGGGAACTTGGACGCTGCCTGACTTTCTACTCCTTAAAGATATAAGCTCTCTCCGCCCGCTTATGGCAGGGGCGGCGGCCACGCGGGTCAGATTTTCCGTAGAAATTTAAACACAGGAAGAAAGGATTCCATTCCTGCGGGGCCCCCTCCAAGTTTTATTTTTAACCAGGGGAAAGTGCCCCTTTGGGTTTATTGAGGGTGGAAAGGGTTTTCAGAGGGGGAGGCGGAGAGGAGGAGAACTTCCAATAGCTTCTACCTTAAATAAAAGTCTCCAAGTGGCCACAATTCTGTAGTGGGTCACCTCCGCAGGGGAGAGAAGCTTCAGAGACTGAAGTCGGGAATGTTCTCCCTCCCTCTTGGCCCTCCACCCTTGCAAACTGCTGTCACTCCCGTCTGTCCTCACCTCCTCCAGGCTGCCTGTGCTGGCTCCTGCAGACCCGCCCCTCCAGCTGCCCCTGCCCCTGCAGGAGGACACCCCTGGGGAATCCTCTCTCTGGAGCCCACTTAACGTTACCCTGGCGCCCGGTTGTGGAGCTCTCAGCCTTCTGTGACCACGTGCAATCCCTGACACACCGTGTAAGGGAGTATCATCCTCTCATCTAAACCCACACCTGCCAGGGCAGGATGCCAGATGTCGCTCTGCAGAGGGAGACCTAGGCTTAGGAAGGCCCAGGAACAGTCCCTGTCTTCTGAGGCCAGCAAGGTTCCTGCAGAGTTGCCTCCACTGCTTGCAGGAGGCTCTGCTGCCTCCCTGAGGGAGGGACCTGGCCTTTGGACTCTCATTCCAGGACCCTGCAGTCCCCTCCCCACCCCCACACAGGGTAGGTCTTTAACCCTCCATCCCTGCTGGAGGAGGAGGAGGAGGCAGGCCCCTAGGGGACAGCCATGCTCAGGTTTAGCCCCCAGGGGCCATGCTGGCAGCCCTCCCCACCTCCTGTTGTCCTGTTAGTTCTTCACCAGTGCAGGGGATGCCACTTCCTGCCGTGGGTCATCCTGGATTTGGCCTCTGTGCCCAAAGAACCTTTCTGAACCTCCACGGCAGCACTTCCTCGACTCCATTTCATTTTACACTGGGTTTTCTGCCAGGTTCATACAGGTGGTGCTTAATAATTGCTTGTCATGGCTCAGCGCCTGTAGCTCAGTGGCTAGGGCACCAGCCACATACACTGGAGCTGGTAGGTTCTTATCCAGCCCAGGCCTGACAAACAGCAATGACAACTACAACCAAAAAATAGCCGGGCGTTGTGGCGGGCCCCTGTAGTCCCAGCTACTTGGGAGGCTGAGGCAAGAGAATCACTTAAGCCCAAGAGTTTGAGGTTGCTGTGAGCTGTGATGCCTCAGCACTCTACTGAGGGTGACATAGTGAGACTCTGTCTCAAAATAATAATAATAATAATTGCTTGTCAAATGGCCGCTTAGGAACATTCAGGGCCAATAGAAGCAATCATCGAGTAATACAAGTTGCCTTTCAAAGTCATGAGGTCACAGGCACACTGTGGTTCTGAGAGTGAGTCTGGAGTCAAGAGGGGATGGGAGGCAGACATGGGAGGCGCCTGGTTCCAGCCCTGGCACTCTCCAGCCCTGCAGCTTCCTCAGTCTCAGAGCCTCCGCTAGGCTCAGCAATGGTGACTGCTGTTGTTACCACTGTCATCTTGTCACTGTCACGATCTCCCCTTTCCTGGTGCCTTGTGAGACCCCCCCATTTAGGCACAAGCTTGTGAATTCCTTGACCTTGGAGAAGTGTAAGAAGGCTACTCAGTCCTCAGGCTGGTGGTGCCAGCGGGTGCTAAGTGATCTTAAAGGACCCTTTGTCTGCACCTTGGACAGCATGAGTGGGTATGAAGTGCCCAAGGCTGGCCCAACCCTCACTGCAAACAGTCCTCTATGGCCTTTGCCCCTAAAAGTTCAAGTTTTCAGGGCTGGAGAAGAAGTCCACAGGCAGAGAGATTATGTAACTTTATCTTCTTATCTTTGTTGGTAAACAACCAGCATTGTGTAATCCTAATGCACTATCTTTATAAATGTATGTTCAAGTGGCAAAGCATCGTCCAGAACTCCACACGGTATAATTTGTGAGAAAATAGAGTAAAAATATAATTAGTCCATTCTGGATATACTGGTGTTCCCAAACATTGAGTTGACACTTCTGACCTCAGAGGCTCTAGGGCTGGGCTAGCGCTTATGGCTTAGTGCTCAAATCCCTCTGGGGGCTGTCCAGTGGGGGGACAATCTCTCAGGCACTGTACCTTCTCCTGGATGGACAGCGCCCCCTGTAGCTTTACTGAAGACAAATCGTATCTAATCTCTTGTTTCTGCTGTTCACGCCTTAGCCAGTTCAAGACATTCGGTTGCCTGTAACACACTACTCCTGCCTCTCCAGTAGATTCCCTTTTTTTGGCTCCTGTCCCCAAATTCTATTTCCTTTCACCTGCCCCTTTCCCCAAGTCTTTCTAGTGGACAGTGTAGGAATTCTCGGCAGTGGGGGTGTCTTAGATCTTAGGATTTTAGGGATCAACAAAAAGTAAAAGCAATAGCCCCCCAAATAGGGAGCGAGAAGGGAATGTCTCTAAGTGAAGGTATCTCCTAAGTCAAGACTAGTTTTGGGGGTCCCCTTTGTTCCGCAGACGGTTCACTCTGCTCGCCCCGGTCCTCTGCCCCGCTGGTCTCCTGCGGGTCATTTTGTTGGAATTCTTTCTCTCCATTTGGAGTCACTAACTGCACATATATGGGCCCTCTCCATAAATGGTTAAGCATTAATTTTTCATCTTCTACTTTTTGACTCAGTGAGTTTCATGATTAAAAATCCTAAGGGACAGATTTCCGTCAGCAGGATTAATTCCCCACTCATGAGTTAGTTAAAAAAAACCGCCTAATTATTCTAAATGGCATATTTTATTATGAGAAGTTCCGGGCTTCACAGCTCACCTGTTGTGCCATGGCGATGCCCTTTACCTTTGATGGCACCCACTGACAGACGCCTGTGTCTTTGCTGACATTTTCACAGTCAGTGGGGGTGTTTGCTTGGAGTAACAGGGAGTGCAGAGCAGCAGGGCCGTGGGGAGGAACTTCCTTGTCAGGGGCTGAGCAGGGAACTTTCAACAACTTTGTGTGTTCATCCCCTTGGCACCTCCCTTCCTCCTGTTCCTCCTGCCTGGCCCCAGGGCACATGTCTGAGCGTTCACCTGGCCCTCTGGGTTTTAGTGGGAAGTTGAACAAACCAAACTTTACAAAGTGAGACAGAACAGGGTACCCTGAATGGTAGGGATGCAGGGCTTGGTGATCAAGACCACGAACCCCAGCCAGGCATGGGGTGGGTCTCGCCTGTAATCCCAGAACTCTGGGAGGCTGAGGCAGATGGATTGCTTGAATTTAGGAGTTCCAGACCAGTCGGAGCAAGAGTGAGATCCTATCTCTCCTAAAAATAGAAAAACTAGCCAGGCATCATGGCAGGAGCTTATAGTTCCAGTTACTCAGGAGGCTGAGGCAGGAGGATTGCTTGAGCCCAAGAGTTTGAGGTTGCCATGGGCTATGATGATGCCATGGCACTCTACCCAGGGTAGAAAAAAAAGACCGTGCACCCAAACAGAATCCAGCTCCACTGGATGGACCCAGTGTGCCTCAGTTTCCCCTTTCATAAAATGAGATGATGAAGTGCCTCCCCTCCAGGTAGGGGTGAGGACCACAGGGCCCAGGTGGCCCTGGTGAGACTGGGTTCGGGCGTGTTGAGACAATGGCCTCTTCTCATATTGAACTCCCAGGTGGGGTTCTCAACCTCGGCACCATGGACATTAGGGGCTGTGTCACTCCTGGTGATCGAGGGCTGTCCTGGAGGATGTTTCGCAGCCTCCCTGGTGACTGCTACCCACAGGATGCCAGTAGCACCCTCTTACTCCACTGCAGTGTGATAGCCAAAAATGTCTCCAGACATTGTCAAATGCCCTCTGAGGGGCAAAGTCCCCCCCTTGAGAATCACTGCTCTCAGACGTGCCAAGAATCTTCATCTGCACTCTCACAACAACCTAGGAGGCTGATCTATCGCCCCCCGTTTCACAGGTGAGCACATCTGGAGAGGTGATGTACTCGGCTTAGGGTCAGGCAAGAAGGCAAACTTGGCTTTGAGTTGCGGTCTCCTGACCACCCCAAACCAGGGCTCACTCCACGAGTTCAACCCAGGCACCTATATACGCGCACACTTGCACACTTCGCATTCAGGACTGGAGAGGTAGGAAGGAGGGAGGAGGTTTGGTTTCCCTTTACAAAATAAAAATACACAGGTGCCCCAGGCTGTCACTGGCTGGTGGAGGTGTCACTGAGCCTGCTCCACCCTCGGACTGACTGTCCTTACACAGAGCAGCTTGCTGCCCTGTAGAGATCTCTGCATTCAGAGGAGCCTAATAAGTGTTGTTGACTCACCACAGCCCTGGGAGAGGGAAGGAGCGGGAAGGAGCGTGGAAGAAGTGAGCAGCCATGACTCAGGGCCACTGCGAGTGCCAACGGCCACTGGTCCCTGCTCCCACAAAGGCTGTACCCGTGGGTGGCCCGTGGGGGACAGAGCCCGAGGACGCACAGGCATAGGAAATAGCCTGCTAAAAGCGACTTGGAGAGTGATTATCACAGGGGAAGACGTGCCTGGGGAATTTATAACCAAGATACAGTGGGCGCAAGACTGGGCCCCTGTCATTTCCTTCCTCCATATGAGGTCAGCGCCGCCGCCGAGCAAGGGCTCGCCAGCTGCAGCGTGGCGGGAGCTCCGGGCACAGAAACAGCCAGCCCCAGCTCCTGAAGCTCAGCCAGAGCATGAAGTTCTGTCTGAGGGGATTTTTTTTCCCCTCTAACAGAATCCTGGATATTTAGTTTCCACAGGAGGCTTTTCAGATTCTTCATTTGTTTTATGAACCCAAGGTCTGCCCTCTGAGAATTCCCGAGAACTCGACAAGCACGCCCAGGGCAGGTCACAGCCTGGCCAGGCCTCCTCCTCCCAGAAGTCTTTCTTGTGTGGCTCAGACGGCTTAGCACACCTCTGATCTGCTCCCACGGACCCAGCCGCTCAGGGCCCCTTCTGTCCTGCCACCCTCAGTTTTCGGCTTTACTTTTGTACTCTCCTTTCCATCCTTGGCACACTGTAGGTTTCCCCCATTTATGTCTAACTAGCAGTTACATAGCGCTTACCAGGAGCTAAGCTCTTTCCAAACACGAACTCATATTCTCACAGCAATCACAGCCGTCCGCCAGTGGGTTCACACATACGTGCTCTCCTGAGTCCTTTCTTTGGAGTGTGGCGAGAAGTACAGACCACAGCCCCAGACTGTTCCCTCCTCCCGGTGACTCTGTGGGAGTCACAGTATGAATTCTCAGGATGGTGAATGCCTTGGCATCAGAAGCCCCTCAGGCAGGACCCCACCTGGCCTCCCTATCTAGGCAGACAGTGGAAACTCCGTGTCACAGCCAGGCTGACACCCCTCCTCTCAAATAGAGAGCCGCCCTGCACCACGGGCTCCACTCTTCTTCCTGGGGTTCGAGAAAAGAAAAGAGCTTCAGACTGCGGGGCAAGTCCCCTTCAGGTGCCCTCCCAGAGGATAAAGGACTTCCTCCTTGTGCGAGCAAACGGCCTTTATCTGAGCTTACAGTGCTCTGGAGAGATCTGTGATACCTGGACAATTCTTCTGAGCTCCTCCTGTCCCCAGCTGTGTATTAGACCTCAGATCGGATGCAGCTTCTGGTAGACAAGGAGAGGTCATGGCCTCCTGCCCTGCTGTCTGAGGGGCTGAAGGTAACTTGAGGCCCCACATCCACAGAGCTGGGATGGAACTTGGTGCCCCTGCACCGTTGAGAGGGTGTGCACTTGACCAGGGCTGCTCCCCTCAAACAGCCTCCCTCTGTCTTGCCCGGCCACAAACCTGCCTGGCTCCCCTGGGGCCGATGACCAGCACAGCCCTTAGTTTCCCTAAAGACCCATCTCCAGGGCCAGGTGGTGATCCCAATATCACAGGCCCCGGCTGCACGCGGCTCTCACTCTGCATTGTGGGATCTCACAACCTCTCTTCTGAAGATCAAGGAAGCCAGAGCTCCCTGGGCACACTCTGAGGCTTAGTCATCTTCATGGGGGATCTGATGCTTTCCTGTGAGACCCAATGACCAGACTAACAGACATTCCAGAGGCTTGTTTAGCTGCCTGTGGCCTTTCCCTTAAAACCTTGCTATCGGCTCGGAGCCTGTGGCTCAATCGGCTAAGGCGCCAGCCACGTACACCTAAGGTGGCGGGTTCGAATCCCCAGCCTGGGCCCGCCAAACAACAATGACGGCTGCAACTAAAAAATGGCCGGGCGTTGTGGTGGGCGCCTGTGGTCCCAGCTACTTGGGAGGCGGAGGCAGGAGACTCGCTTGAGCCCAAGAGATAGAGTTTGCTATGAGCTGTGATGCCATGGCACTCTACCCAGGGGGATAGCTTGAGGCTCTGTCTCAAAAAAAAAAAAAAAACCTTGCTGTCCATTTCATGGTGCATCCATGTCCATGCGGACCACTCGGTGCCAAGCTGCCGGTTGGCATCGGGGCCTCTGCCTCGGCGTGGAGTCTCCTGCAGCCCAGTCACCAGGCTACAAGCATCTCCCAGGAGGACACTGTGTGTGACGGCTGCTATCTTTCCCTGAACTCTGTGATTGTGGGAGAAATGAATGATGGAACAAACCAGGGGGCTCACCAACTTGTCAGCAGATCTTCCTGACCCCGCACTGGGCAGTCAGAACCTTGAAACCCCTCTGGGTTTGGGGCCCCAAATCCTACTCCTGATGGAACACTTCTGTATGCTGAAAGAGTAAGTTATTGGGCCCCATGGAACATCACCACCCAACAGGAGCACAGTGCCAGCCACACAGATCGTTGAGAAATTCTAGTGGTGACATGAACAAGGATGAAAACGAGTGAAATTAATAATCCGTTTTATATAACCTATTATATAAAAATATCACTTCAATGTGTTCTTAGTATAAAAATTACTAATGAGACATTTTACAGTCTCCTTTTTTCCTACTAAGTATTTGAAATCTAGTGTGTTTTTGACCCTGGCGGCAAGTCTCAATTCAGACTAACCACCACATCTCTAGATCACAACACCGCACGCGGGCCCAACAGTGCCCTGGACAGCTTAGCTAGAGAGCCTTTTATGATTATTTAAGGAAAACTATTTGGGTGGCTTTTATTTTCTGCTTTATACTTTTCTGTGTTTTCTAAAATTGCAATAATGAACACGAAACAGGGGGATCCCGAGGTTAAGGATGACTGCTATTTAAGGCACGTCTGTTATTTAAGGAAAAATGGCCAGTTTATCAGATTTTTAGCTGTATGGCACAAACTTAGAGAAAGTCATCTTTGCTAAAGGCCAGCTGGAGGCACGTCTCTGGAATATTTTGATGGGGTTGCCTTTAATTACAAAACATATCTGATTACACACCTGGCCACACGGGTGTTGTGGTGCTGGTGGTGAGAGAGAGCTCTTATTTTATGCCAAACAGAAACAGGTCTGGACACCGTAGGCATCCTCCAAGGGACTGTGCTGTGCTCATACTACATGGACTATCTCCTGCATGATGGTGGGACTGACCCTTGCTGGGTAAGTGATCTGAGACAAAGTGGGGTGGGGGGCGGTGGTCTAATCAAGCTGCCTTCCCTGGGAAGTCCTGATGAGGGTCTGGGCCACAGCCCCAGCTGGCACCCCCGGGCTCCTCACCCACCCTGGCTTATCTGAAAGTCTCCCTCACTTGCTCTTGCTATGTTCGCTGGCCCATCTGTCCACTCTCGCATTACTCAGCGGCTCATTCACCTGCTCCCACGCCCGGCCTGTCGTTGCCTCTGCAGCCTGAGACCTCTCCGGCCTTTGCCTTTCCCTGTGGAGTTCACCGCCTTCTCTGTCCTGCACAAATCACTTCATTGCTTTGTTTTCTGTCTGTTTCCCCTGCGCTGCCTCTGCTACAATGTCAGACGCAAGTTATTTTGTCCTGACTTGATGGCCCCAGATTTTTAGGCCTGACAGTGATGTGAGCCACAGGGACTTACAGAAGAGGCACAAGATTGATCAGTTATCTGACAAGTTTGGGCCCCAGTGTGTTTGCTCTTCTAAAGTGGAGTGTTTGGAAGAGGGGGAAGCGGGAGAGAGAGTCACCTCTGTGACCGAGGGTGGCCTCCTGGCTTTGCAGAATGCATTAGTGACCGACGGTGGATTAACTCGGCCCCTCAGTCACCTCACTTATGTACATAACCCCCAGCGGTCGTGTCCACTGGCCGAGTTAGCAGCTACACGCCTGCACACTCATGTAAACACAGGCACACATGTGTACCCCCCCCCAGCTCATCCCTAAAGGTTACAAATGGATCCAGAGCGTGTGACCTGCTCCTGCAGGCACGTGTGATTAGCAGTTCCACAATCCAGCTGGAATCGTGCTCTAACCACAAGTATTTGAGATTTTTCAGCTTATCACCCAAGATCTGTGGTCGCATAGGTCCCCAGAGGGAGCAGAGGGCCCCACTCTGTCCCCCGTGGTATGTGCCAAGCCTGCCTGTAGCAAAGTCGTCACTTTCTGAAAGCTAAGCCCGAGATGTGGCTTCTCTGTTTCTTGAACATGAACTATGACATCTGACATCAGATTCTGTGAAAACCCCAATATGTCCCTCCCCCTTTTTTCTGCATTTTCCTGAACCCCCATGGGCAAAACAATCTCTCAGTGGAAGTTTACTTAGGTATTTGCATCCTACACTTTGATCCTCAGCTCACACATCCTGAGATTTTTCTTGTCATCAGCTCCTTCTCCATCTCCTCCCCATTGGGTGGAAAAGCTTCCCTCCGACCTCAGAGCTGCCCTCCAGGGCAAGCCCCACAGTCCTGCTGTCTGTTGGCAGAATGCCTCCCCCTTCACACCTTCTCTTTCAGAAGAGAAAGCGGATCCTATCCTTGGTCAGGGAGGATGCTGGTGGCTCCAATTCCTTCCAAAAGGAAAACAGGGGAGAAAGAGAAACTCGGATCAGGCTGGAGATGGATCTGGCCCCTGTGTGACCATTTCAAGACGGAAAGTCTGTTGAGGGGGCCATCTGCGTCAGGGCAGTTCTGAGACGCAGAGCAGGAGCCTGAGAGGGCCCAGCGTGGCCTGTGCAGATGCACTAAGCAGAGCCCAGGACTGTGCTCTCAGGTCGGACGTGGGCACGCGGCCTCCAGTGCCTCAGAGCCAGAAGGGTGTGTGCAGACAGTGATGCTTGGGGCCGGCTTGCAAGGTGGGAGCCTCCTAGCAGCCTTTGCTCCCTTCTGCTACTTGTCACAGCCTTGGTTGGCTTGGGAACCAAATAAAGGGAGACTGTTTGTCCTTAAATGAGCAGTGTGACACCTTGTATCCCACACTCCGCTGCTCCAGACCAGTTGCAGAGGGGCTGGAGGGAGAGGGAGGAGGGGAGGAGAGACCCCTCCCCACAGAGCCCACATCTCCTAACAGCCTCCCCTTCATAGGAGTTAATTTTATTTTCTTTGTCTGGACTTTAAGCTCCTTGGAGCCTGCCCCCACCCTGGTCTTGTCTCTGGGGCTTCTGTTCAAATACCCCCTTTCTGGAGTCTTCTCTGGCCCTGCTCTCAGCCCCTACTCTGGCTTTTTTTTTTTGTTTTTTGAGACGGAGCCTCAAGCTATCCCCCTCGGTAGAGTGCCATGGCATCACAGCTTATAGCAACCTCCAACTCCTGAGCTCAAGCGAGTCTCCTGCCTCCGCCTCCCAAGTAGCTGGGATCACAGGCGCCCGCCACAACGCCCGGCCATTTTTTGGTTGCAGCCATCATTGTTGTTTGGTGGGCCTGGGCTGGGGATTCGAACCCGCCACCTTGGGTGTACATGGCTGGCTCCTTAGCCGATTGAGCCACAGGCGCCTAGCCTACTCTGGCTTCTTGACACTGTTACTGTTTATTCTCTCTCTATACCAGGGAAGTGGGGACTTAGATCCGTCTCTTCTGCTGTATTTTCAGCACCTAGCAGAGCCTGGCGCACAGGAGGTGAGCAAAACGCTTGTGGAACAAATGAACGCATGAGTAACCCCCATTGGTGCTGGGAGCAAAGCACCATGTGCAGTTTTATCCGACTCCAGCAGCCCCTCACTGCCACCTGCCTCCCCACAGGAAGCTGTAGAATCTCCACAAACAGCTTCTTCCCTGGGGCCAGGATGAGATGTCGTCTTGACATTTTCAAGCTGGTGGGGCTGCCTGGGACAGCACTCCGGCCGCTTGACCAGCTGGCCCTTGTCCACCCCAAGGGCCCTGGCTTGGAGGGAGTGTGCCCCCACCAGGGGCAGTTGGAGTGCTCCCTGAGGTCCTACTCTGTGCTGAGCTGTGAGCCAAGGGCGTGGAGATGGCGGTCAGCCAGGAAGTCAGGAAACCAAAGGGGCTGCAGAGAAGTGTAACAGGCCAGGGGAGGAAGGTTCCGGCAAGTTCCACAAGGCTGTCCAGAGGGAGTGGCTTCCTAACCCTCCGGGGTCACTGGGAACCAGAAAGGTCAAGAGGAGGGGACAATGGCTCCCTGCTGGAGGAGCCTGGAGGAGGCCAGGGAGGGGCACAGGCTCGGGGCAGCTCTTGCACCCATCAGGTGTTTGCTAAGTGTCTTCTGCACAATGCCAGGCACTGGGGAAATAGCGGTGAGCAAGGTGCACACGCCCCTGCCCTGCAGAGACGCCGTCAGGGGAGTGTCAGACGACTGTCAGCAAACGTGACGTGCACCTTACACGCCACATGGGCCACCACGTCAGAATGGGAGAAGCTCCCAGCGGGAGGAGGGGCCGAAGTGCCCAGAACATGGGGATGGCAATTTCCCATGGTGGCCAGGGCAGGCCTCCCCCTGCAAAGGGGACATTCACAGCTGCTCAGTATAGGGGGACCTCGGGCAGACTTAGCCAACCAGACTCCATTTTTGTGCAAATAGGAGGGTTTTAGTGCTTTCTTTTTAACGGCAAGGGGGCATCTGTGATGCAGCATACTCGCAGACAAATGACAAAGACAGCCCCAGAGTCCATGCTTGTCATTACCCTGGACACCAGGGCCCGCCGGCTGCCCTGCCGTCAGCTCGCTGCTCCATGTTTGTCTTGTGCCCCTTCACTGTGGCTAACGAGGGTGGGCAGGCATGTCCTCGGCTGTACTCATGGGCCCTGTTGGCAGCGCCCAGCCCGGGGGGCAGAGTGGTCCTGTCAGGGCTGACCACCCGGTGACACCTTCTCCTGTCTGATCATGGTGAGGCTGGCATGTGACAGTGATGAGGGTGGTGGCATCCCTGCCCCAGAAGATGCTTTAAACACCACTGGAAAGCAGAAGTTATCACTGTGTTGTACTAAGGGGATGCCAAAGTCAAAGCTGCCTCTGCTACCTCTCCTCCCCACTGAGTCACCAGGGAGAGGAGGACATAAGGTGCCCTTGACACACAGTAGGTGCTCAGCAAATGTGTGTGGAAGGCGTCCCAGAGGACTGCGAGGCATTGCTGACTTATCTATCACAGCGTTCCACAGACCCAAGGATTAAGAGCCAGGCACCAGTTTCCTCCCTCTGCACCCACACAGCCTTGCAGATGACTTTGGACAGACACATAGGCTCTGGGATCCCCCACTTCCAGCTCAGTCCTAGTAATGGGGTAGGCTTGTTGGGATGTTTGGAGTGGGCTCAAAACATCGCGTTCAGGCTCTCACAGAAGGTCAGCTCCAAGCTGAGACCGCTGCCCACCACCTAAGAGCGTGAGAGCAGCTCAGGGTCTGGCCACCTGCCTGTAACTGTTCATTGTTATCATAGTCATCACAGATCCATTGGTCTAGGGTCCCCCAAACCAGGCCTCCTACTCCCTTGTTCATTCAGTGGTTCTCAACCTTCCTAATCCTCTGACCCTTTAATATAGTTCCTCATGTCGTGGTGACCCCCAACCGTTGCTAGCAGCAATGAAAATAATTTTATGATTGGGGGTCACCACAACATGAGGAACTGTACTAAAGGGTCGCGGCATTAGGAAGGTTGAGAACTTCTGCAATAGACCGTCATTCATTCACCAAACACTTCCACGTGCTAGACACAGAGCAGGAGCCAGGGTCACGGAGTGAACCCACAGACACGTCCCTGCTCCCATGGGGCTACCACGCCAAGGGCGGAGGCAGAGCCGAGGAGGAGAAGCCACCAAGATACACAGAAGCCCGGACGGGAGCCTCAGACAGTGACAACCACCTCGGAACCAGCAATATGGGACGGCGGTCAGCAACCATGCTGGGGGGCGATGCGACATGGCCAGCCATGCAAAGACCTCCTGGAGAGGTGACATCTGAGCAACAGAGGACAAAATGATGAGAGGAACCAGCCCTAAGAAGAGCCAGGGGGGCACAGCTGGGTGAGGCCCAGAGGAGGGAAGAGTTCTGCATGATGGGGATAAGAACTGAGACTAGGAGGCTGGAACACAGAAGTCAAGAGGGGGACAGCAGGCAACAAGAGCTGTGGGGGAAGAGACAGAGCTGCAGGGGCTTGTGGCCAAGGAAGGAACTGAACTCATTCTCTGGGGACCAGAGGAGCTCCAAGGCGGCTCCAGCAGGGGACCGATGCAGCTGGGGCCAGATTGTCAGAATGATGGCTGGGAGAGGGGCTCGCCCCCAAGGATCTGACCTGGCACAACCCTGGCAGTGTGCAAAGCCTCCTCTGATGATGGCTGACCCCAGGAGACCCCACCACCTCCGGAGGCAGCTGATTACGCCTGGAACAGCTCTGCTTGATTCAGAGGAAATCTGCTCCACAAAGCCAGCCTTGCATTTATGTTTGGAGTCACATAGACTTGCTCCTTCACAAGAAAACCAAACAAACCAAACGAAGCTGTCGAGTCACCTGTCTTAGAAAGCTCTCTGCATCTTCTCGTCCAGCCAAGCAGCCCCAGTTCCCTCTACTCCCTGCTTTTGGGTGTGTTCCAAATCACTCTCAGCCATGTCTTTTTAAGATCCTATGGCCTGGAGCATAAACGATGTGCAAACTAATCAAGACCTCGGGATTAGCAGCTTACTTGGTGTGACTGCCTGGACTTGTTGGCTGCTTTGAAGATTAGACCTTCCCCAAGGTGTCTCACTCCCATTTCCCTGAAATTGCCTTCAAATGTCTATAATGCAGTCCTAAGTTTTATGTTTGCCAGTGAGACTTAAAGAGCAAATATCCCGAGAAGGGGCAAACCATTGATCTAATTCACACTAAGGTGTAAATGACTCACCCATACCTCTGATAGGTGAACAGGGCAATCAGCATCAGACAACTAGGGATGCAGGAAGTAGAGAGAGGGAAGAACTATCTACAGCAAAGGGAAAGGGAAGAAGGAAAAGCTTTGGGGAAAGAGAGACAAGGAAAACCTTTATTTCCTGCTGGTCTAGTCTGAACTAACGCAGTTCTTCCCTGACCGCTTCCCTGACTATTGAGACCAGCACAGTCAGGGAAAGAGCTAGTATCTGTCTGGTCCTGGGGCAGTTTTAAAGCTTGCCTCATTCCAAGGCATCCACCTAAATGACCTCTCCAGAGCAGAAATAGGACAAAGAACAAAGAAAAGGTTAAGACCAAGAAGGGGCCACATGGGGACTGACAAATCTATTTCTTAGATAAGCATCTGGCCTTTGGAGAAGTTTTCCTTCTCATCTGTGTTGCTGTGGCTGGAGACCAGCCCTGTGAAGGTGGGTGAGGGCGCAGGGCTGGCTGGGAGGTCACTGGCTGGGAGACCCATCAACATGAGCCCTGATGGGGGCAGGAAGAGCTCTGTCCAGAGTTCCCCGGGCTTCCTTCCCTCCACCAGCCATAAATCCCAGTAAGCAAGGGGGTGGTGTCAGCTGTACGCAGTCCAGAGAACCACCTCTGCACCTGCGGCAAAAATGACATTGGCAGATAGCACCCCCACCTGTACCCCGTGACCCACTCTCATGTATAAAACCCTTTTTCCCAGATAAAGAAGAAAGAGGAGCCAAAGAAGAGAAGGAGGGAGGGAGAGAAAGAAAAAAAGAAAGAAAGAAAAATGAGAAGAAGGGAGAGAGAGAGCAAGATTCAGAGGCAGCAGAAACCTGGGGGAAGCAGGGCAAAAATATCCCCCACGGGGCCAGGGCAGGGCCCCCCATGGCATATTTTGACTCTGGTGGTGATCCGATTTTGACTCATCAAGAAGTGATCAAAAGAAGAGAAAATAAAAGACTCGAGATGACGAGGTCTTATTTCTCTAGAACAAATGGGGTTCTGAGGAGCCGGGCAGGTGGGACTGATAACCTCTATTCTCCAGAGTAGCACAATGGTGCTCTTAGGAAACTGGCATTTTTGATATCATGGGTAATGAGACGCCAAGAAAACAGAGGGTGAGACGCTTGGGGCCAGCTCGGCTTCCCTGCCAAGTGTGGTAAGACTGGCATTAACATAAATTTAACTTTATGTCTAAGAAAGGCAACATTCCTCTGCTAAAATGTCACTCCTGCGGCAAAGCCACCGGCCTTCAGAGGAAGGTGGGGTTGGAGTTGTCCTGATAGGGTCTGGGCAGGAGGAGATGGAATCACAGCTTCCCCACGGAACTGTCTCCACTACATCCCCCCCAAACCTCGCCTTCATTCAATACACATCCTTGCCGTACTCTGGTTGATGGCAGTTTCCCACCCAGAGGAAATCCAGTGTCTTGTCCAGTGTTTACAGAATCCTTGTCTAGATAGTCACTTCTAACCCCGAGGAGCTTTAAAAAATACAGATTCTGGAGCTTCCCATACAGAGGTGTTTGATGGTCCTCCGGGGGCTCAGAGAGCAGGCAGGTTTGGGGACCTGCCTGGTCTCATGGAGAACAGGTATGCACAGAGGTGGCTGTGATGCTGTGGACCAGCGACCACTTATTGAGACAGGCAGGGAGCCCACCGAAATACAGGGAAGGGAGAGCAGTTCCTGAACTCCCCTCCCCAACTCATCCCAGTGTTATATTTCCAGAACACGCACCACCAGTGCAGATGGGATTTTGGTCATTCTGCTTTCTTTGTGAGCGTCTAGTGGGGGGTACAGGACCTTCATACAGCAAACGGCTCTTGTCCTGAACTCATCCCTACATTCGGAGTCCACTGCATTTTCTTTTATTAGTTTTCTCATTGCATTTCCATCATAAACAATCATTTCTCTATTTCCAAAGTATCCTTGGCTGCAGACCCTATTGCTTATCTTCCTGCAAAGTCTATGAAATGCATGACACAAGTATTATCAGACCCATTTTGCAGATGAGGAAACTGAGGCCCTAACAGGTCCTTTGGTATGCTTAAGGTGTTGCAGCTGGAAGCCACAGAGGAGGGTCCCTCCACTCCTTCTATGCCCCAGGAACAGACTTTTCCTCCATGGTTGGTCTGAAGTTCTAACCATTACAGTCGCTCTTCTCTGGGTACATCTAAGGCGTGTGCTCCAGGAGGCAGCTGTTCAGATGTATGATGGGGAGCTCTGCTTCCAGCCACAACAGAGTAGCTGCTGTGTCAAGAGCAACTATAGAAGCTGGGTTGAAAAACAAACAAACAAACAACAACAACAAAACCCCAGAGAAACCTAGCTGCTAGAAGGACATGGAGAACAACCAAGGCAGAGGACTCAGAGACTAAGAGAAGGTAACTGCCGAGAAATGAGCCCCACATTCTGCTCGGCTGTTGACTTCCAGTGGCTCAGACATAGGCCGAGCAGCTGAGCAAGAAAGTAGAAAACCACGGTTAAGAGGAGAAAAAGGCAGTGGGAGATCTCAGCAGTCTCACGATGCTGGGGAGACAAAAATTGGTGTTCAGAACCCAGCAAGGGGGTGGTGGTCCTGGGAAACTCTCCAAGCTTTCAACCAAGAATCCAGAAAGAGGGTGGTGCCTATGGTTCAGTGGGTAGGGCCCCAGCCCCATATACTGAGGGTGGTGGGTTCGAACCCAGCTCTGTCCAAATTGAAACGAAAAATAGCCGGGTGTTGCAGCGGATGCAGTAGTCCCAGCTACTCGGGAGGCAGAGGCAAGAGAATCGCCTAAGCCCAAGAGCTGGAGGTTGCTGTGAGCTGTGATGCCACGGCACTCTACTGAGGGTGACAAAGTGAGACTCTGTCTAAAAAAAAAAAAAAATGGCCTTCCACAAATCTTCAAGTTTAACCTCTAATCATCTCCCACCTTGACAGAAACAAGGTGTTCTCTCTGCCAAGAAGATGAAAGTCTCTCTGGAAGAAGAAAACATCTTCTAAAGCGTCTATGTTTTTCACACACAGTATCTAAGAGTCAATAAAAACTGCCACACATACCAGGATGCAGAGCCAAATAATTAAGAATCAAGAAAAAAAAAAGAAAGAAAAAAAAAGTGGTATGAATACACCTGATAAACTCTCAAACCATAACAAAGAACGACATCTTTTGCAGTAACGTCGATGGGACTCGGGGCCATATCCTAAGTGAGCTAACTCGGGAACAGAAAATCAGGTGCCACATGTTCTCATTACACGGGGAGCTAAATGATGGGAGCACACGGACACACCGAGTAAAAGAAGAGATACAGCAGACTCCAGGTTCAGAGCGGGGTGCTCCGAGTAAGGAGTGAACAGTCACCTACTGAGTACGAGGCACACTGTCCAGGCGAGGGGTCCAGGAGAAGCCCACGCCACCAGTGCACAGTCTGCCCATGCAACAAAGCTGCACGTGCGTCCCCTAAATCTATGAAACTAAAAGGCAAAAAGCAAGGAGATATCAGAAACAACGTTACTTTGTGTAAGTGAGTATATTGGGGAGAACAGAAAGCTTTTGCTACATCACAACCTTCAGCATCTGCTAAAATTAGTAAGTGGAAATTGAATGAGGAACATGTTATCCTCATTATCCTAAAGTATCTCCCCCCAAATTGATATTAATTACAAAGGACACACGGGACAACTTTCCTGTGGAGAAGCCTGGTGGAGGCCGAGTTTGCCGAACTGTCAAAGTAAGAGTCACCAGTAAGAAACAGGTGAGGACAGTGTCCCTCGAGTGCCCTGCCACCCTCGAACGCATAACCTCACCTAATCAGGAGGCATCACTGGACAAACCTCTTCCCTTGGCTTCTCTCACTATTTCTCCCTCCTCAGAGCCCCTTCTTCTCCATCTGCCCACAGGCGTCTCCACGAATCATCACTAGCTGTGACCAACACCTGCGGAAAGTCTCCATCCGTACTCCTGCTTTAAACAGGATTCATCCAACAGGATTCCATGCCCCTGGGGGACGTGGAGATGAACACGGACCACTGAGGTGCGGACAGAGGCAGCACCTTGGACAGAAACCATTGACTGACCCTCAGCCTTAAAGCCAGCACGGGGCTGTGTTTCCTGGATGGTGCATTGGGAAGTGTCTCCAACACAGAACTCAGAAATGGTTTTCTGAAAAGGGGAAGCCAGGCCCCTTATCTGAGATTGCTGCAGAAACTGAGGTGTTGGGAAATAGTTGTTTGCTTCCTCTGAATTTCAATGTGGAGAAACGGACTGGGGGTGATGAGTGCATGTCCACCCATAGCATCCTCTTACTCAGGAGACCTTGGGGCTTTTTACTCTCCACCCTCCATGCAGGGGGCAGGGAGGAAAGTCATCCTGCCTCTGAAACTCAGCCCCCAGCTCTGCTAACCTCCATGCTGAAGGACAGCAAGTCACGTGCTTATTGAAATCATTTGGTACATTTAGAGTAAGCCCTCAATGTCACTGTTCTAACTTTTTATTTTTTTTGAGACGGAGCCTCAAGCTATCCCCCTGGGTAGAGTGCCATGGCATCACAGCTCATAGCAACCTCCAACTCCTGGGCTCAAGCGAGTCTCCTGCCTCCACCTCCCAAGTAGCTGGGACCACAGGCGCCC
>CAUYQV010065598.1:0-35335 GCA_963574575.1 Galagoides demidoff | reverse complement strand
CTACTGGGGAGGCGGAGGCAGGAGACTCGCTTGAGCCCAGGAGTTGGAGGTTGCTATGAGCTGTGATGCCATGGCACTCTACCCAGGGGGACAGCTTGAGGCTCCATCTCAAAAAAAAAAAAGAAAAACTAGCAGGTCATTGTGGTGGGTGGTTGTAGTTCCAATTACTCAGGAGGCTGAGACAAAAGGATGCTTTTTTTTTTTTTTGAGACAGAGTCTCACTTGGTCACCCTTGTGATTCTCTTGCCCCAAGTAGCTAGGACTATAGGTGCCGGCCCAACTATTTTTAAGAGACAGGGGTGGGTGGGTTGGGGGGAACTTGCTCTGGCTGAGGCTGGTCTTGAACCTGTGAGCTCAGGCAGTCCATCCACCTCGGCCTCCCAAGGGCTGGGATTACGGGCCTGGCCAGTCAAAAGGATCCTTGAGGTTGCTTTGACCTAGGACACCATAGCACTCAATCCCAGAGCTCATGGGTTCGAGATCAGCCTGAAAAAAAAAGCAAGACCCTGGTTCGTAGCACAGTGGTTACAGCGCCAGCCACATACACAGAGGCTGGCAATTTCTCTGGCAGGTTCAAACCTGGCCTGGACCAGCTGTACAACAATGATACCTGCAACAACAACAAATAACAGCTGGATGTTGTGGCGGGTGCCTGTAGTCCCAGTATTAGGGAGGCTGAGGCAAGAGAATCGCTTAAGCACAGGAGTTGGAGGTTGCTGTGAGCTGTGACACCATCGTACTGGACTGAGGGCTACTTAGTGAGATGCTGTCTCAAATAATAATAATAATAAATAAAAGCAAGACCGTGTCTCTACTACAAATAGGAAAACTGAGGTAAGAGGATCACTTGAGCCCAAGAGTTGAAGGTTGCTGTGAGCTATGATGGCACAGCACTCTCCCCAGGGTGACAGCTTAAGACTCTGTCTCAAAAAAGAGAAAGAAAATCAGGTCACAACCCAGCAATCACCTCCCCAGATTCCTGGAGTGCCTCAAGGCCAGACTTCCTGGAGGCACTTGACCCATAATCCTGACCCAAACTAGAGAGCCCTGGGCAGTACTCCGAGCTCCCTGCCCCATTTCAGCTATACTGATAAGAGTAATAAAAGTTGTTTATGGCCCGGTGCCTGTGGCTCAAGTGGCTAAGGCGCCAGCCACATACACCTAAGGTGGCAGGTTTGAATCCAGCCCAGGCCTGCCAAACAACAATGATGGCTGCAACCCAAAAACAGCCAGATGGTGTGGCGGGCGGCTGTAGTCCCAGCTACCGGGGAGGCAGAGGCAGGAGAATCACTTGAGCCCAGGAGTTGGAGGTTCCTGTGAGCTGTGATGCCATAGCACTCTATCCAGGGTGACAGCTTGAGGCTCTGTCTCAAAAAAAAGTCGTTTACCTGAGCTGATTCCTGCTCAGTCTCCCTTCTATTTTCTGTTTATACTTTCTCCCCAAAGTATCTTTCATCTTTCCAACCTGCCCAGACAGTCTACAAATATGACATTATTATTCCCTATCTGTTTAACCTCTCTATTTTTTTTTTTTTCAGTTTTTGGCAGGAGCTTGAACCCGTCACCTCCAGCACATGGGGCTGGCACCCTACTTCTTTGAGCCACAGGGGCTGCCCTCTTTTTTTTTTTTGTAATAGACAGAGTCTCTCTTTGTCACCCTCAGTAGAATAATGTGGCATCACAGCTCACAGCAACCTTCAGCTCTAGGACTTAGGCTATTCTCTTGTCTCAGCCTCCCCAGTAGCTGGGACTACAGGTGCCCACAACAGTACCCAGCTATTTTTTAGAGAGGGGGTCTGACTCTTGCTCAGGCTGCTCTCAAACTCCTGAGATCAGGTGATCCACCTGCCTTGGCATCCCAGAGTGCTGGGATTATAGACACGAGCCACCACACCTGGACTCAAGAACATTTTTCATAAAACAAGATAGCCAAACTGATAATTAGGAGATTTTTTTTTTGAGACAGAGCCTTAAGCTATCCCCCTGGGTAGAGTGCTGTGGCATCACAACTCACAGCAACCTCCAACTCCTGGGCTCAAGCGAGTCTCCTGCCTCAGCTTCCCAAGTAGCTGGGACCACAGGTGCCTCCACAACACCTGGCTATTTTTTGGTTGCAGCTGTCATTGTTGTTTGGCGGGCCTGGGATGGATTTAAACCCGCCACCTTAGGTGTATGTGGCTGGTGCCTTAGCCACTTGAGCCACAGGCGCCGCCATAATTAGGAGATTTTAAAAGGCAAAATCCTGTTCTTTGGTAGAGAAAAGACAGTTTCCCAAACAATCACAGACAGCTGAATATTACATCTTACAAATCACTCACTTAACAGGACTCGAAACCACAAGGTAGGCACCCTCCCTGATGTCTTTCCTGGTCCTCCTAAGTCTTACATGGTTACCTGGTATCAAAAATGGCTACAAAGGACAGGACTTCTTCGTCCTTTGTTAATTTACCAGGTATAAAGACTGAAAATAGGATGACTGGAGGATTCAATTTCTTCCAGATTAGCCAAGGGGCAAGGCCGGAGCAGGGAAGAAAGGGCCAAGGGGGCTAGATTTGCCTTGTAGCTCCTGGCCTAGGCACTGAGAACATGTCCTTTTTTTCCCCGATCACAGTCCCACTCCATAGCACTGGGTGGAGTGCTGTGGCATCATAGCTCACAACAACCTCAAACTCTTGGGCTCAAGTGATCCTCTTGCCTCAGCGCTTGAGTAGCAGGCACTATGGGCACCGACCACAATACCTGGCTAATTTTTCTATCTTTAGTAGAGCTGGGTCCCTCTCTTGCTCAGGCTGATCTCAAATCCCTGAGTTCAAGTGATCCACCAGCCTCAGCCTCCCAGAGTGAGTGAGCCACGGCTTCCAACCTGAGAACAAGTCCTTACATTTATTACAGTTATTCATTAAAATTAAGAATACAAGTTTAGGGCGGGGCCTGTGGTTCAGTGGGTAGGGCGCCATCCCCATATATCTAGAGTGGTGGGTTCAAACCCGGCCCTGGCCAAACTGCAACAAAAAATAGCCAGGTATTGTGGCGGGCACCTGTAGTCCCAGCTACTCAGGAGGCTGAGGCAAGAGAATTGCCTAAGCCCAAGGAGTTGGAGGTTGCCATGAGCTGTGTGACACCACGGCACTCTAACAAGGACGACAAAGTGAGACTCTGTCTCTACAAAAATAAAAATAAGGCTCAGCGCCTGTGGCTCAATCGGCTAAGGCGCCAGCCATGTACACCCAAGGTGGCGGGTTCGAATCCCCAGCCCGGGCCTGCCAAACAACAATGATGGCTGCAACCAAAAAATACCCGGGCGTTGTGGCGGGCCCCTGTGGTCCCAGCTACTTGGGAGGCGGAGGCAGGAGACTCGCTTGAGTCCAGGAGTTGGAGGTTGCTATGAGCTGTGATGCCAGGGCACTCTACCCAGGGGGATAGCTTGAGGCTCCGTCTCAAACAAATAAAAAAATAAAAAAATAAAAATAAAAATAAAAAAGAAATATTATACATGTGGAAGCTTTATAATCTTTTTTTATTTCTTTTTTCCTTTTTTTGGCCAGGGCTGGGTTTGAACCCGCCACTTCCAGCATATGGGGCCGGCACCCTACTCTTTTGAGCCACAGGCGCTGCCCAGAAGCTTTATGATGTTAAAACATCTGAATTAAAATAATTATTTACACTCAATGCCCATATTCGTGGTTAGGGTGCTGGCCACATGAACCAGAGCTGAGGGGCTCGAAACTGTCCCAGGCCTGCTAAACAACAACCACCACCAAACAATAACCAACATTGTGGTGGGCGCCTGTAAGTCCCAGCTACTTGGAGGCTGAGGCAAGAGAATCACTTAAACCCAAGGGTTTGAGGTTGCTGTGAGCTGTGATGCCACAGCACTCTACCGAGGGCAACATAGTGAGACTCTGTCTCAAAAAACAAACAAACAAATAAAGAAATATTTAAGACTACTAGTTAATTATTTGACTATATTAAATAGTTATTTAAAAATTACTGTAGAGTAGTAATTATAGAGACGTGAATAAGGGACAGTGACTAATTACTAAGCAAATGAGGAGGGAGGGCTAAGGTAGCAACAGGTTTTTCTGAAGCGATTCAGATTTTATGATTGACCTGACCTAAAGACATCCGTGTAGACGGGAAGGGGTCTTAGAGGAGAGTAAGGGAAGTGTGGGGAGCAGAGGCATCACTGCTTTGGGCTGATGGGTATAAGGTAAAAGTGGTCTTGGCCACGCCGGGGGGTTGGGAGCATGCAGGTGGTCTGACAGGTTAGAGGTGGAGTTTTAAGTAGGGCAGAGGAGATTCTATTGACCTCAAACACAGAGGTGGAAGAGGAGAGTAGTGGCCCTGAAAAATCAGGTGGTGAAAAGCATGTGGCCTGTGTCCGGGAGGAATATTCTCTTACTGGCAACCAGAGGCGGACCCAGGGCTCTGCAAGTGAGATGACAGCGGTGGGGGCCTGACTCTCAGTAGCTAGTCCCAGGATTGAACCCAGCTCAATCCTAGCTCAGTGACTGTGTTGGACGGGGTGGGAAAGGGGTACCTCTAGGCCCCGCAGGCCCTCAGGGTCCTTCCAGTGACCTTGAACACCACAGACCAGGCAGGGTCTGAGTGGAGCTTGAGGTTTAGGGCAGTAGCGGGCCCAGTGTCCCTGTTTGCCACACTTTTAGCAAGGACCTGGAGGCTGTGATGAACCAGGCAGGTGTTTTGGTTTCCTGGTAGGGCTCTTCCTCTGTCTGTGCAGGTACCCGGCCTCCTCAGTCTTGGCCACCTCCTCCTCTCTGTTGTTACAGACTCTGATGGCCGTTTAACTAATTCCTTTTGGAGAATTTAGGTTCCTCCTTGAGTTTCTGAAGTTGTTCTTATATTTGAGGCTGACTGAGAGATAAAGTGGGTGTTTAGGTGCAGACTTCCAGCCTCAGATTTGGGGGTGAGGTTAATATATTGTATGAGGGTTAAGGTATCTGTGAAGACTATGGCTGCAGCCCAGATTGATAGGGTGGTCGCAGGAGCTCCAAAAAGGAGCAAGCAGAGGCCACTCCATTCTGAGCGTAAGGCTCCCCATCTTGGCTGTTCAGTGACCTCTGCTGGAACCACCCCTTTCCGGGACCCAGCCAGAAGGAACAAGGAGCTAGTGGACACAATGGCTCCAGGAGAGGCAAAGGAACAGAACGGTCTCAGCAAGAAGCCTACTGGACCGGTCACTAGCACTTCAAAGTGCTTCCCCCTCCTGCCCTACCTAAAACCTTTCAAAGACAAACAGTCTTGCTCATCCAGGCTGATCCTACTGAGTCTCAGCTGCCTTTACTGAGGCGCAGCATAAACCATTGTTCTACATCTGGCTTTGTGACTTGATCTAACCCACTGCTACCTCACACAAACACAGAGTGTGGTGACAGAGCAGAGGACAACACAAATGTCCTGCCATGAGAGGTCACAGAACGGGTTAAATACTGGAAATTTTGTAAATTGGGTAGGGGGATTTGAAAAGGATCTAAGGCGCTTTTCAACTTGGGATAGATCTCCTAGGGTAACGGGGACCTGGACTCTGACCATGCCCTCAGCTCCTGCTATTTGATATAAGGGTAAAATAGCTTCCCGAGGCTGTCCCCGAGGGGATGCGGGGGACGAAAGGAACAGGGAGAGGAGAAAGGGAGTTGGGTGGAGAGGTTGGGGGTGTGGGAGTTGGGACTGAGGGGGAGCAGAAGGTTCAGTAAGTGGAGAGGCATAAAGTGGGGAGACAGAAGGGTCAGCGGGGTCGAGGTCTGAGTCAAAGGTGAAAAGTGGAGGCAGCAGCCGTTTGTTAGGAGAATTTGAAAGGTGGTCTAAGTCTGGCAGAGCAAAGGATGACCCTACAGGAAGAAGACAGCTTGAAACAGGGGACCCCAGACCACTTGCCCTTGCAGGTTATGAAATATGAAATCTTGAAGGTCACTGAGAATGTTTAACCACCATTCTCAACCCAGCAGGGTGGCTCATGCCTGTAGTCCTAGCACTCTGGGAGGCCAAGGCAGGTGGATTGCTTGAGCTCATGGGTTCAGGACCAGCCTGAGCAAAAAGCAAGACTCCGTCTCTACTAAAAATGGGGAAAAAAAAAAAAACTGAGACGTGGAGGCGCCTGTGGCTCAGCTGGTAGGGCACTAGCCCCTCGTACCAAGGGTGATGTGTTCAAATCCAGCCCCAGCCAACTGCAACCAAAAAATAGCTGGGTATTATGGCCGGCACCTGTAATCTCAGCTACTTGAGAGGCTGAGGCAAGAGAATCTACCTAAGCCCAAGAGTCGGAGGTTGCTGTGAGCTGTGTGACACCTTGGCACTCTACTGAGGGTGATAAAGTAAGACTCTGTTTCTAAAAAACAAAACAAAACAAAAAATTAAGGCAAGAGGATTGCTTCAGCCCAAGAGCTGGAGATTGCTATGAGCTATGACACCACAGTACTGTCTCAAAAAAAAAAAAAAAGGCTGAGCATTGTGGTGGGTGCTTGTAGTCTTAGCTAACTGGGAGGCTGAAGCATGAAGCAGGAGGATTACTTGAGGCCAAAAGTTTGAGGTTGCTGTGAGCTATGATAGCACAGCACTCTACCTAATCACAAAGTGACACCCTGTCTCAAAATAAATAAATATCAATCTTGGGGTATGCTTTCCATTGTCCAGTGTGTGTTGGGGCCAGGAAGTGTTGTGGAAGAATCATTTCAGTTGGATTTCTCCTTCTAAACCCAAATTGCCCAGGATTTTTGAGGAGATGGCCCAGGGGCCTGTCTTGGAAAAGGACCAAGTCATAACTGCCATGGCCTGTGAGGTAATGAGGAAGAGTGGGGTAGAAGCTCAGCAGTAGGAGAGGCAGGAGTCCTTAGGTCACCTGTTGAGCCAAGAGGACAAAGTCTGGAAGGGAAGGTGTTGGAGGGATTGGGACACTGATCCCAGATCGGGGGGAAAGTATTAGTACCAACCTAGTACTTTCAGAGAGAGAGGTGGCAGTGGAACGGGAGATCCCAGAGGTGGAACCACTTCCTCCACCTTATGGAGTCCTGGGGAATTAGTGTGCTGTGCTGGACATCAGGAGGGCTGCAGCGAGGGTCTGGGGTGGTCCCCGGACTGGTCTCACTGCCTTCTTCCCCTTCAACACACCATAAAGATGCAAGGTTCTGGGCTCGGCATCTGTGGCTCAATTGGCTAAGGCGCCAGCCACGTACACCTAAGGTGGTGGGTTCGAATCCCCAGCCCGGGCCCACCAAACAACAATGATGGCTGCAACCAAAAGATGGCGGGGTGTTGTGGCGGGCGCCTGTGGTCCCAGCTACTTGGGAGGCTGAGACAGGAGACTCGCTTGAGCCCAGGAGTTGGAGGTTGCTATGAGCTGTGATGCCCTGGCACTCTACCCAGGGGGATAGCTTGAGGCTCCATCTCAAAAAAAAAAAAAGGGAAAACAACTCAATGGTACAGAAATTGTGGAATTAGGTAAATGATGAAATATTTCAGCAAGGAGACTCTTTCAATGAGATGATTGAACAGGCTGCAACACAGGTGAGTTAGACACACATGTTGAGCAGGAAAAGTCAAAAGTATAGTGCAGGCAGTATAATTCCATGTATGTAAAGATCAAAAACAGGGAAAAGTAAGAAATGCTGAGGAGATATGATCCTAATACAGCAGCAGTTCTCAACCTGTGGGTCACGACCCACAGGAACTGTATTAAAGGGCTGTGACATTAGGAAGGTTGAGAACTTCTGTGACATAGTGAGGTGTGCTTATGTCCTCAGGGTGGGGATTCTGGCGGACTACTCAGACCTGGCTCTATATTCTGAGCTGGTCACACAGGTGCCCACACTATGCACAAGTCTCTGGCGTTACATTTCAGAGGCAAAAAGTTGTAACCAGAATACCAGCTCCTCCAGCCAGGGAAGCGGGGCTGCACACACATTCAACACCTCACTGATTTAATTAGAGACAAATTGATGCTGATCAGAGGTTCACAACACAGGCAAAGCTGATTGTGAAATAAGAACTACAATTTTAGAATTTTTGATTTCAATGGGAACTTCGTGCTTCCTGCTTGAATTTTTCTACTTTATTGTGACTACCCCTATACAACATCATCTTCCAGAAATCATATCATTTTTGGGGGGAAAATGACAAACTAATTTGGCAAGTGAAGGTTAATTTTGAAACAGAGCTCTTATTTAGAAGGTCTTAAATTAGTCACTTTCTTATAATTTCTTTACACTGATACAAATTTTTCCTAATAAATGAGGGGAAAGGGAAGCTGTTAAATAAGTAAGTAAATGAAATTTTAACTCAAACAATATTTATTTTCCTCAAATTTGGGCAAAAAGGTGTTGATAAGAGTGTGAGTGTTGTATTGCAAAACACTGAAATCAGATTATGATTTTATGATTTTAATAGAGGCAAAAGGTATATATATTTGACCTAGCATTGTGCTATAGATTGCGTGTTTATGTTCCCCCGAATTCATAGGTTGAAGCCCTAATTCCTAGTGTGATGGCATTAGGAGATGATTCACTTGGGAGATGATTAGGCCATGAGGGTGGCATCCCCATGAATAGGATTAGTGCCCTTACAAGGAGAGTCACGAGAGATGACCTATGTCAGGACAAGGCCAAGAAGACAAGTGTCTGAAAACTAGCAAGAGCTTTTGCCAGGTACCAAATCTGTATGAACCTTGCTCTTGGACACTGTGGTGTCCAGAACTGCAGGAAGTAAATGCTTGCTGTTTAAACCATGGCCTGTGCATTTTGTTATAGCAACTTCAACTAAGACTCCTGAAATGGCACAAAGTTAAAATGAAAATACAGCTGATGTTGGGGTTGAAGTTGACCAGCACATGAGAACATAAGTCTGTGGTACACAAGTATGAGTCTGAAATTCTATCATCCCAAAGTAATTACCATTTCAATTTCATTATAATTTTGTACCCACATTTTCAAAGTTAGACATTTTAGTCCAAAAATGATAATTCCACAGCCCCGTCAGCTGCAGAATTGCCCCTGATGGCATTTTCTTCACATTTCCAGCACCAAAAAGCGAGTCAATTCCAACTGCCACATTTATTGATATTATGAGCTCTCTGGTACACAGCTGAATATAATTCAGGAAAAAGATATTCAGAAACATATTTTTGTTAGAAGAAACTTTGTGCTGAGGATTTACTGCTTAATAAAAAGCGCTTTCGTAAAAACAATTTAATACCCATAGCAACAATTTAAAATTTATTTCATAAACTCAAAATTATATAAAAATTTCTTATAATGACTTTATTGCTTTTAAAAGAAGACTGATTAAGAGAAAAAATATGTTCCCTTTTTCTCTACTATTATCTTCTTTTCTTTAAAAACTATATATTCTTTTGTGCTGTCGCTAGGTATTCCTGGAGGCTGACTTACCATGGATGCTCTAAATTTGGAATTTTTCCTCATTGGGAAAATTCAATGTCTCATGGTTGATTTGCTCTTAACTTATCCTCATAAAATGTGAAATATCATCTGAAAGAGGTTCCTTTTAAATATTTATCTCTAGATAAGTAAAATTCAATATACTTGTTAAAGGTTATTTGGCTTCTTAGCTACAAATTCTAATATACGGAATATTTTTAAGAGATTAGAATTATTCTTTACCAAATATTTATTTTTCAACTTTGTAGTGTTAATTTAAATATTTTGTGTAAACATTGTAAATCAGCAACTTAAAACAGTCTTACTAAAGGAGTGTTCCAAACTTCTTCTTAATAATTTTAATCTATTCTCATATTCATCTACTATGTATATAAATCGCGCATATATACAAGGGACAGTTTTCACCTGCATTATTGCAAACACATGTTTTCACCTAGCAGTAATAAATACATGTTTGTATTTATGTTTCTAGTCCTTGATTTAGTTTTTGTACATAAAGCACATGGATGCTTTTTTCCCTGGAGATTACCACTGCATTTAATAGTCAATGTTCAGATATTAATAATAAATCAGAATGCTATGCCTTACCTAAATGACTGTTTAGATCAGAAGGAAACCCGGCGGCTCAGGCCCATCCCTCATGAGAGTCACATTCAGAGACTCCAGACTGAAAAGCAGACGTCTCTTTCTGGTGTCCTCCATAGCCAGTGAGGACAGGCAGATCGTGGCAGAACTCAGAGGTTGACAGTACACATTGATGCTTATACATTTTTAAATATTTTAAATAAGTATACATTTCCAAATTACTTCTGAAAATGTATATACCATGTAGACTTTGCTTTCAATCACAAAATTAAAAAAAAAACTTACATTAAATAAATAGTAAATTATTGAGTGTAGTTGGTGTCTGCCTCCAGACTGTATCAAGAATATCATGCCTAGAAATCTAAATACAGAGAATTATTTCATAAAGATTTTATTTATAATGATCATTTTTCTTTTTTTTTTTTTGCACAAAATGAACGCGTTAATCTATCACATTTGCAACTGCTATGTTCAGTCCAGAGAATGTAAAACTCAAGCCCTCGGGTCAAAATTCAGGGTGGGACTTTCAGGGTGGCAAAGAAATTAAACATTTTATTTGGTGTTTTTCAAGAAGAAAGAACAACCTCAGCATTCTATTAGTTCTATAGACATATTTTATTTTTAGTTGGATCTAAAATGTCTGTTGTGTACTCGTGGATAATTGTGTGCATTGGGTCACGCTCGTGCACACCTGCCCAGGTTTGCTTGTTTGAGCTTCTGGATCGTGGCTGTTCTGGGAGGCTGATACTTGAGTTGGCCAGTTGATAAACATTTTAATAGCATCCCTGCTTGAGCATATAAACATGCATACAAAAAAAAATGAATTTCTTTCTGGATTTTTCTGAAAAATGCAAATAAAGTTTTTTGTTGGCAGTCGTAGACACAACAATTTGCTATAAAAATAAAACAGATTTTAGCAACTGATGTAGAATTCATTGTGTAAAATGACTCAGAATTGGACATTCCATTCCACGGTTCCTTGAAAGCAAAATACTGTGGAAAAGAAAAGGAGAAAGGGATGAAGGTGTATGTGTGTGGGTCACACTTTCCAGACCAGCTTTGGGTTCTGGGCTTTTTGTTCTGTTTTCTGTTTGTTTGTTTTTGAGACAGAGTCTCACTTTCTTACCCTCAGTAGACAGCAACCTCCAGCTCTTGGGCTTAGGTGATTCTCTTGCCTCAGCCTCCTGAGTAGCTGGGACTACAGGCACCTGCCACAACACATGGCTATTTTTGTTGTTGTTGTTGCATTTTGGCTGGGGCCGGGTTTGAACCTGCCACCCTCTGTGTATGGGACCGGTGCCGTACCCACTGAGCCACAGGCACCGCCCTGTTTTATGTTTTGCTTGTTCCATTTTAGTGGTTTGGGCAGTATGTAAGGCTCTCTGCAGAGCCCCGTACTGAGCTCTAACCCCATCTGTGGAGCAGGTGTACAGGCACATGGAGGGAAGTGGGGGCATCAGGACAAACAGCAAGATGCAGATGCTCGGTGGAACCGATGGTGTCCAAAACCCGTTTCTCTTTTTGAAATGAATTATTTCATGTATTAAATTCAAATAGAAAAAAAAATCCTCTTATTCCCATGTGTTCATTTCCTAAGGCGGCTGTGACAAATCACAGCACACTGAGTGGCCTGAAGCAACAGAAATGTCACTCCCACAGTTATGGAGGCCAAAGTTCCCCAATCCAGATTTCAGCAGTGCTAGCTCCTTCCTGAGAGCTCAGAGGCAGAGTCTGCCAGGGCCCCGCTCTTAGCTTCTGGTGGTTTTGTCAAGAACCTTCGGCATCCTCTGGCCTGTAGAAGCATCGGGCCAACCTTTGCCTCTGTCCTTGCAGGGCCTCTGCGTGTCTGCGATCTTCTTCTCTTCTTAGAGCCCATCATTTGTCACAGAGTAGGGGCCACCCCCCTGCCATTTGTCCTCATCTTAACTTGAGCATGTCCATAACCAACGAGTTCTAAATAAGGTCCCATTTCCAGGTGCAAGGAGTTAGCATTTCAGCAGATCTTTGGGGGGGACATGATTCAACCCCTTCATTCTTAGACCCAATTGCATCACGTACACTTCTAACATACATGTCACTGGATGTGCATATCAGGTGAAACTCAGCATTAAAACTAGAGCATGACACCTCTAGGTCAGAGCTGACCACTGCTGGCCATGGAGCTGGACACACACCCGTTCCTGAGGACACGTGCTCCAGAGCAGAGGGAAGCAAGTTGATTGCTGCTTGTTCAAAGACATCGCCATTGTCGTGCAGCAAGCAGACAAACTAAAGTCACCTTGCTTTGTTTTTATATTTCTACTTCAGGATTTGTTAGATTAGCTTTTTGTTTGGGTTCTGCTGATAAGAACATGACAAATAGCCTGAAGTATTCCAATAACCTGCTGTAGTCTGGAGGTATCTGCACAGGGAATTATGAATGAATCATTTGTGATACCTCTTCACATGTGAAAACAATGATACTGAAGAATCAATTTCCCTTTGTTTGAGGAGGACACAATGAAGCAGGGAGCACCTTTCCTCAGATAAATTAGTTGTTGAACTTGTTCAGAATCAAACTGTACAGCAGCTTGGAAATCCTTTGTCCAAGGCAGCATTGAATGTCAGAGGAAAATTGCTTTAGTTAACAAATTGTTCCTTAGATGCATCTCCGGTGAAAGCACTCTTTTTTTTTTATTTTACCTTTTCCTTTTAGGATCTATATCTATATCTATATATATATAATATATATTTTCTGCTAAATTTTGCAAAGATAACTATCCCAAACACTTTGAAACAGAGATCTCACATTTTAGAAATGACATTAATATTTTAGGTTAGTAATTTCCTTTCAGAAAAATAATGATCATGCAGGAAATTAATATCCCTAAGACAAGAATAGTAACTGGCACTTTCAACAAATTATCTGGAGCATTTTTGTTAGTATCTCAACTTCCATGGCCAACTATTTCTTCTCTGTGTAGTCTCAGATCAGATCCCTGACAGAGGAAATCCAGTGGTTCACTGCAGCCTTGTACCTAGAAGTTGCAGGGTACACACAGGCCAGCCTAGAGGTTGCTGATCTGGAGTCACGTTCCTGGTCTAATCCCACAAAGAAGAAATCACCCAGGCAGAGACGGTGAGAATTTGAGTCACAGGCATGGGTGTATGTAGCCAGCATGGCCACCTCTGGCTTTCACTCTCAATAGAACTATGAAGACACTTTGATAGACACACTAGAACAAAAGAGTTTGTTTTTAGAGGATATTTTAGAAGATTTATTCAACACGTAAATCTCTATGGTGGAATACAGATCCTTACTTATGGTCCTCATACAGGGTGCACCTGCTGAGTCCCCTGGGAATGCTAGATGTCTCCATCCGTGCGTGGTGACAAGGTAGGAATGGGACATCAAAAATAAACCACTTACACACGCATACGGATGGCAAAACATAACTATAGTCCAGAAAGTAGAAGGGAAGAAGGAGGGGGAGGAAAGGGGGGATATGGGAGGAGGGAGGGTATTCAGGGGCACCTCACCTAATGTGCATGATGCAATGGTACATTTCAAAACTATCAAGAAATGAGTATAATTGTGATGGATGTGTTACTTAGTTCAATGTAAGCATTTCATATTGTATATTGAAGCAGTACCCTGAACCCCATAAATGCATCAATGTGCAAAGTTATGATTTAATAAAGAATAATTAAAAAATATATTTCACATGGTACACAGGATAAGCCCAGTGACAGAACCATCCCGAGTGGCTGGATGTTTTCCCCTCTTAGAGTGTGATAAGCAAGGTTCTTAATAAATTCAGGAGAAAAATGTAGAACAAGGCAAGAATGCATTTGTTTATAAGAAGAGGTAAGTAGTTAGACCTTAAGTGTTAGAGACATAGGCGGTCTGACTGTAACAACAGAGTGGCTACATTGTAACTAGGGAGAAGGTCCTTTGTGGGGGGTCTGACTGTAACAGCAGAGTGGCTACATTGTAACTGGGCAGAAGGTCCTTTGTGGGAGTCTGACCGTAACAGCAGAATGGCTACATTGTAACTGGGCAGAAGGTCCTTTTGTCTATCCTCCTCTTTCTGGAGGGACTCTAACACAGGCAGGAAGAGAGTGAAGAGTGACTAGCTACCATGTTAGCAAGATCCTGTTGGCCCTCCTTGCCACAGCATAAAGAAAGGAGAAAGCAGCTTCTCAGGTTCCCTCCCATCCAAGAGAGAGACAGAAAGACATGCCCCCTGCACACACAGGGCCTAACTTTGACATGAGAGAGATTTAAGAATAGTAAAGTGGGCTGGTGTGGTGGCTCACCACTGTAAACCCAGCACTCTGGGAAGCTGAGGTGGGAGGATTCCTTGAGCTCAGGAGTTCATGACCAGTCTGAACAAGAGCAAGACCTGTTTCAACTAAAAATAGAAAAACTAACCAAGAGTTGTGGTGGGCACCTTAGTCTGAGCTACTCAGGAGGCTGTGGCAAGAGGATTATTCAAGCCCAAGAGTTTGAGGTTGTTATGAGGTATAATACCATGCCATTCTACCCAGGGCAACAGAGTGAGACTCTGTCAAAAAAGAGAAAGAGAGAGAAGGAAGGGAGAGAGAGAGTAGTACAGTGCTTACTCTCCCTCCCAGGAGGTGGAGACTCTGCAGGGATCCCCCCCCCACCTCAGTCATTTCCTGAGAGCATCAGGTCAGAGGGTGAACAGGAAGGGGATACCCTTGGGGCCTATGCCCAAGCCTGCACCTTTATAGCTAAGGAGGAGGGGACCAGCTGCTGGGGCTGCCTGATGGCTCCCTCTAGCCTGAAAGTGAAGGTGCCTTGGAGGCTGACCTTTGTCTGATGGAGAGGGTGGCGCTGAAGGACACACCCATTTATCTGTGCCGGGGCCCTTCTTCCTCTCTCTTTTCTGCTCTGAATGCTGCCACTGCACCTGCCTGGGACCCTGAGTCTCCGTGTGAAATGGGCCCTGGGGAGGGCAGTGGAGAGGAAAAAAAGATGTCATTTTCTACAAGTTTTCTTTTCAAACAAGAGAAAACCTCATGATCACTCTCAGGCTTCCCCTGGAATTAAACCTAAGGAAGAAATTTTTATATAGATTCAAGAACGTCGACACCACATTATAGTCGCTCACACCAGAGGTGGCAGAGCCAGACAGGGCCGGGACGACTCAACAGCACACTCTGCCCCACGCTGAACACAAGCTGCGCTGTCCGCAACACCGTGTTCCTAGCAGAAACGTCACCATGTGCGACATTAGAATCTCAGGCCTCTTCCCCTCAGCAACTGTGCTGCCCTGTTGTTTATTAACAGGTGTTCACAAGGTAAAGCGCTCACAATAAATTAACAGGAGTGAATCAACATAGAACTAAGTTTATACTGATGTTTATTTGCATAGGAAGATGTTGATTCATTCCCTGGCTATGGACAGTAGAACCACAGTAATACGTTCATAGAGAAAAAAAAAAAACACTACTCTTTAGGCAGAACTATTAGAAAACTTCGAGTAGCCTCATTTTTCTTACCATGTTAGTGGCAAGCTAGTTGTCTGGTGTTTAGTTGCTCACATCAAAGCAGTAGGGGTTGGTAAGAGGTCAGTCATTTCATTTTGTAAAAGTGAGCACGTGTCACTGACAGGTGGGTCTGGGGAGAAGGAAATGCAGCCAGTGGAAGGTGAAGATGAAAGGCTGATGATTTATATTTGCCTGAGACCTAATTCTGATGAAAAGGGGTAAAGAAACAGACAGCATTATCTAGAGCCTCAGGAAATGTATGTTTATTTTAAGCCTGTAATTGGAGGAGCCAAACATATTTGGTTACCCTCAGGGACATTTCTGCATCGTGGTCCAATACCAACAAATGAAGAAACACGTGTCTCGGTGAGACAACCCTGGTGCTTCGTGTAAATGCATTTTCAGGAAGATAAACCATATACGCATAATTTTCTAATGCCTGTGTCTTAATCTGGTCACTTTTTGGTGAGGCCCCTTTCCCCCCCAAATAGCACAGGGGGACCCTAGAATAATTCCCTCCTGCACAGTACGGTGTTCAGGCTGAATTCCAAGGGGGACTCAGGCTGTCCTTGGGCACCTCTGGGAGACACAGGGAGGGCCGTGCTGGTTGTGCAGCTCCCCGGCCCGGCACAGTCCTTAGAAACACCTACTCGCTCAGCGAGACGGGTCCAGAGCAGAGTTCTCGAGAGTTATTTATAATCCTGCAGGAATTCTGTGTTCTCAGCATCCCCAAGGCTTATATAAACGGCCATTTGGAAAAATTGACGACTTGGGGGGGAAAAGTACATGCCGTATTGGGAGAGTTTTGCATGTATTCCAGAAGAGTGGGGAAGAGGGGAGGGACAAGCTCATATTTTTTGAAAATTTCACCAGCATAAGGCTTCCATTAAAGTTAAAAAAAAAATCTTGACTGTAACTAATATTCCAAAGTCAGAAACAGCGCATACATTGCACTGAGGCGCCCACACCCCAAACCCGGGAATGTGAAAACAGAAACATCCCTGGAAGAAATGTTGCTTAATCTGAGGTTTTAAAAAAGATTTTCTTTCACCCACTTACTCTTGTAGTATGACCTTATAGATTTTTCTGTTTATGAATTTCCATATAGTTTTAACAATATTTAAATCAAAATGCAATAAAACCTATTCTGTAGTCTAAAGTCAAGGCACACCTTTAATATGTGATGACATTATTTAAATTGAAGACAACAGCATCATATAATATACCATTAAAATTTGATCTGTCCTCAAACTTCTCAGAAGTTTCTTGGTAGAATTTTATTCTATTATCGCTTGGATTCTCTGGTGAAAATATCTTCATTTTTTTCTTTAAGTTTTTAGTAATTAAACTCCCTTGGATAGCACTCTAAAGAAGTCGTGTTCTTTATACTAAATTCTAGAACTGACTTGAAATACACAATGCTTCCTTGAGTTTTAATGAGTTTAATAATGTTAATATACTACTTAATAATCACTTGCTTCCCTAGAAACTAGTAACAAAACAAATTGCAGATTTGCCGTAGAAAACTAAAAGGCACTGAACAGAATCCTTGTGATATATGCTGAAATTCTACTTTTTATTATTGCAAAAGTATGTGTGCTGTGTCCAGGGCCCACAGGCTCCCATGACCAGAAGGTCCCTGCCTGTGGAGCTCAAAGTGTCTTCTTGAAAGTTTTACTAACTGTACTTTTAAATGTGTGCCTGGCCCCTCCCTGCCCTGGGCTTATGCAACATAGAAACAGACCTTTAATACAATGTACAGCCCCAAAGAACCACTGTTGCTTGTTTGTCCTCAGGCTGCTCACCTGGCCTCCCCTGTCCTGAGCTAGACACGGGCACCAGAGCATCTTCTAGAAGAGGCAACACCTGCTTTTTCTGCAGAACTGGCTGAAACCAGAAAGGCACTTCTGATCCGGAGGTGACTCTTGGCAGGAGGACACGCTTTGCTAAGAAATGGAGTTGCATTTGAAGGCCAGGAAAGTGGGGGGCAGGGTAAGATGCCTAGTGGGCTGGGGTTTGAGGAGGATAACAGAGGGGTCAGGGCAGCTGCAGGGCTGGCCAGACGCCCCCCTGGCTGTGACATGGTGACTGACAGTCCCCATCAGGATTGGGCAGGCAGCACAGGGTTTTACGTGAGGCAATGACAATGGAAAATGTATATTTTAAGTAGAATGTTGTGTTTGCAGAAATAAAATGTAAAGGATAATAAATCTAAAGAGGGCTAAATTTCTGACTGGAATTGCCAAGCTGAGGCTGCGGGCAGCTCGGGGAGCCCAGGATGGGAGGCTGCGGGAACGGTGCAGGGGAACCGAGAGGGGTTGGGCAGTGTGCAGAGTCAGAATCGGGGGAGATGTGGAGAGGAGACAGGGGGGGAGGAAGGACAGGAAGGGGCCAAGGCAGCCCCTGGAAGCGGACGTGGGGATCCCGTGGCTTCCTGTGTGAGGGGGGAGGTGTGCGTGTGCCTGAGAGTGGCCTCTGGAAGGACTTCTCTGCTCTGAAGTTCAGGAGAGAGGACTCCCGGTAGAGGGCCCTGGCAGAATTAGTCACAGAGGGAGTGCTGAGGAAGGCCCCAACCAAGGGGCAACAGAAAAGCACCTTCCAAGGAAATAGAGGAGACAAAGGGAGGAGGGAGAGCCAAGGAAAAGATGGTGGAGGTGAGGGGAAGAGCATGGGGCTCCCCCACATAGACAGAGCTCCCGGGGCCCAGGGAGATGGAGGAACGCCCCAGTGCTGGGGACAGCAGGTCACACTGGCCCAGAGGATGACACTTTGTCATGGGGATTGTTTTGAGCTGAAGACAATTAAGGAAAGGCAGCCACAGTGGAGCCTCTGTGAGTGACACTCAGTGATTGTGACACGCCGGTCATCAGAGTGGCCAACGTAACGAGGCAGGCCTGCCGTCCTGATATGTCCACGTGGTGCGTGTCTGGTCTGTGAGAATTTGGTCAGTGCAGAGAGGTGGTCGGCTATGGAGGTTCTACTGCACTAGAAAAGCTTCTGTCCTCCTCATGTTTGACTAAGGCAGGAATACATTTGTACGAGGGGCCCCCCTCTTTCTACAGGGAGGGCAGAGACAAGGCTCCAGCCTTGGCAGCCGAGAGGACGCAGAGGCGTCTACACAGCAACCCCCCAACTACCCCACTGTTGAGCATAACAGTTCCCTCGTGCATTTCTCTCCTGCGATCCACCTCTCCTAACAACTCAAAGTCCTTTTCCTCTGTTTTGCAACTTCTCTAGAACTTCATTGCCCTGTTACTCAGAGGCTGTAGAAACCAGGGTTCTAACCACTGGAGGATCACTCACCTCTGAGTTCTGTGTGTTTGCTTTTCACGTGTTAACCTGTCTTTTTTCCATCTAATTTACTAGAGGGGAAAGCCTGCCCTCCTCCCTTACAACACCCAGAGGCTGCAGCTGATGCGTGGAGCAGTCCAGCAGAAGCAGCCAGTGTGGAGGCGTCCCAGAGGGAGGAAAATCCTTCTGGGTCCTGAGGAGAGGGGAGTTAGATGGGCATGAATGGGGGGACTGTGTCCAGGCAGAAGGAGCACTTGAGAGGCTGTAGCTTTGAGCAGAGAGGAGCGTGGAGCCTGCGGGACAGGTTGGGGTGGGCAGGCTGCTTTGATACCTGGCACTGCAGACTTAGAACTTACTGCAGCCCAGTGCCCCAAGCAGGCAACAGTGGTTATCAGTACCTCACATCACACTGCTGGGGTGCAGGAAACAATACCCCAAATGAGGTTCTCAGAAGCTAAGGACCTTGCCCTGGCCTTCTCCCACCCTCCTGTCTCTCTGTCCAGTTCTCCCCCAAGGCATCTGCCATAGAAACTAGAATCCCAACTCCCCAAGGTAGGTCATAGAAGCCAGAACCCCTTCTCTGGAAACCCATACATAAATCCTAAAAGTGGGACTTCTCTTTACCCCTGCCTTTGGTATAAGAACTAGCCAGAAAGAAATTCTCTGACCCCAGTATTTGCAGGTTGTAAGACCCCCCTCTCCAGACGGGGGCCTGCCCCACACCCGGAGGACAGATGCTGCTCAGAGGGGCGGGGAGGGTCCAGACAATCAGATCTCGCTCAGCGTATTAGCGTTAGATCAGACTCTGCCCGGACAATTGTTTTTCCACTTGGCTTTCTGTACTTAGTTGAATCTAAGTGTGAAAATGGCCTATCTCCCCTATGTCAGTGGGTCTTCTGAAGGCTCACGTGTTGTGTGAACCACGACCAGATCCATCTGTGCCTTCTCTCTCATCAATCTACCTCCTGTCGGTGCTTCCCAGGGACCCTTCAGAGGGAGGAGGGTGAAGTCCTCCCTTCATTCCTTTCATTTCCAGAACAGAATTTATTAGAAGGAACCCTTGGAGCTGGGTGTTGACTGTACTTCGGAGCCAGATGGTCAGATGCCACAGCTTCAGTCCACGGTCCTGGGTGGAGGGAGGGGGAGGAACCAGGCCTCCCCTTAACCCCCAGGGGCTGCAGCACCAGCCGGGGGCCTCAGTGGAGCCATGACACCCACCCTGTGCTCCTACTATGGCCTCTTGGAGAAAATCAGCCATCTAGGAAGCAGCACACAGTGCAGCCCTGTGGGAGCTGTGCCTCAGAAAGCCACAAGAGCTGCTGGTGATTTACATGATGAATGATCCGGTCTGTTTCAGAAATGTCACTCCAGTTGACATTTGGAGGACAGAGCCACTGAGGAGACCTGCTGGCTGGTTACTGGGGTAATCCAGGGAGGGGACTGGAGGCCTGACCTTGTCGGGCCAGCCACAGAGCACAGGAGACAAAGCAGGTCTCACCCATCTGTGGCCCTCTGCACCGTGTACTCCAGAGTGCCTGGCCGTCTCACCGTCAGGGAAGGCTTAGATATTCTAACAAGAACTCCCAGCACCAGAGCAGGCTCAGTTGCTGAATCCCAGTGAGGAGTCACCACTGTTCTCAGGACCTGCTTCAGCCTCCTGCCACCCTTAGTTCCCAGAGGCCCTGTCCCTGCTCCTGCCGTAGGGAAGTGCACAGAGGGAGCATTTGGGGAGTCACTGAGCACCAAACCCTCTCATTAGTGTTTAAGTGCTGTGGGCGTTTACGGTTGTGACTGCTCCTTTGCTGTGTACATCACCCCATTATGGTGCAGTGCTTTGTACCCTTGGCAGAAAGACACTGCAGTCTAGAGATTTCAGATTGCGATTATTGACATCATCATCATCATTATTAAACGGTTTGGGAATCATCTCATTACGAGGTGGTTTATTACAAATTAACTGCCTTGCTTGTCTCTTCCCTAATCTTCCCAACGCTTTTGATCCCTCTTTTTATCTTTTAGTTTTTTTCCAACTAATAAGAAAGACCTAATAAAAGCATGCTCATAGAATCTAAAGACAGATTTATTGTCAGTAATCGGTTTTTAAATACGCCTCTTTCTTACAACTGAATAAGAGCCTGTAGTTGGTTTCCTTTCTAAATATCTACCTAATACTCGTCCAGATCGAGTAATACTTATTAAGGGTCCTCACTTATTAACAAACGGAGTTTTCAGGGAAGAAAGAAAAGATGTCCTTGATGATTGACAGTCAGGATGTGTCTTTGGGACATGAGATTTGTTTGCACATTAAATTCCCTTCTAACATAACATGTTCAAGTTGATAGACTACGGTGGTAGCTATTGATTTTCTATGAGTTAAATATCTTCAGAGATATAGATCCTTTCTCATAAACATTTCCTAACGTATAATTTTAAAGAATGCTTAAGACTTTTCGCAACTTGTTCACAAAACTCCCAAAATTCTTGGGCTCCAGTTTCAGGGCATATATTGTTGGTTACTGACATCTAGCCTTCCACCTCTAGGAACAGAGAAATCCCAATTTTTTTTAGGAAAACCACTCTTCCTTTTCAGTTTGAGTGGAATAGACCCCACAACTCTGTCCATAAGTGGAATTGATGGGATTGAATCAGACTTGTATTGCACTGCCTTCCAGCCTAATTATTGTTTCCAAGATTGGGAGGCGAGCCAGCGGGAGTCAAAGGAATACAAGAGAACAGTCGCTGAAACTTGTAAAGAGAAGACCTCTCTCTTCCTCAGGGCCTGTTGGTGTGGGAGTGAGTCAGGGCTAAGCTTATAAAGACTTCGCGAAGGAAGCAGAAACTTTAGGTCTTGTGATACAGGTTAAGTCCTGGCTCAGGTGCAACCTCAAAAGGGTCTCCTTGGAGCCGTCTCTGGTACATAAACAAGACGCTCCCTTTTTCCTTTGGGTTGGGCTCATTGTCCCATTCAGCATACTCCTTAATGGGGCCCCCTGGCCGGGAGTCACTGGCCATGGGCTAAAGAGAAGCTTCCACTTTTCAAACTTGCAAACAATTCAGCCTGTGATCATTTCCTATTCAGATGTGATGTAACTGGGACTTTCAGTAAATTTCTCAGCCTTCAGTGATGACTAAAAACCTAAGAGGTTACAGTAAATCAGGTGCATCATTAGCTTTTATGAAAGCACTGAGTCCTGGAGGGAGGAGCAATGATGAGAAGCTAAGTCTCAGAAGAGGCAAGACGTCGGCAGAATTATTGAGCCTGCTGATCACACAGCCAGGACAGGTGCAGGGTCTTTTTTTTCCCCCTTAAGAACTAGACATGGGTGGAGTTTAGTTCAGGATCTGAGGTGTGATCTCTCCTGCTTCCAGGCACCCGTGTAGTTGGAAGGAACAGTCGGAAGAGGTTTAGGTAGAGTGTGTTTCCCAGGACCAATGCTGAGATGGAGCGTGGAGGTTCCTGACGTTTTCATTGTAATTATTTGCAAGGGGAAGGCATAAGGCTTCTTATTGTTGCATTCTGGTCACTTGAAGTGTAAAGTCTAATAAAGAATCTTAAAGTGCAGGGTCATGAAAAACAGTCAAACTGTGGAATCAGGTGCTTTGGGTTCGATGTGCCGAGTGGATGTTGCACCTGCTGGCTGTGGCCACATGTAGCTCCCGAGATCCAGTAAGCTCCACCTGCTGCCCTATCAAACAAGGAGAATGAGGGCAAGCTTCCACGGGACTGTTGTGATGATAAGTGAGAACTCACGTGACAAGAGCAGGTCCGTAAAAATTACCCCCTGAAGGTCACTTGCCACCTGCAGCCTTTGGCCCCCAGTCATAGTCTCCACCTCAGCTGGGAGGGGCTCTACTCCCTCCCTCACCCCCTTCACTGTGAGGAGGCTGGAGGTGTTGTACAGGGTAGAATGGTCCGAGGTGAAGGCAGGATGTGAACCTCTCTTCTTTGAACATTTTAAGGTGTGTGCTTTGTGTGAATTAGGGACTGGAAGCAGCAGCCCCTCTGTCCGCAGCTCTGCTTTTCACGCTTCCAGCTACTCAGGGCGCAGACAAGGACAGAACCAGACCACATTCCCCCGGCTTTTAGTGTAGTGTTGAATAATTGTTCTTTTTATGATTAATTATTGTTCTTAATATCTTACCGTGCCTATTTTGTACATTACATTTTACCACAAATTTGTACACATAGGAAAAAACATAATATACAGGAGGTTTGTTACTAGCTAACATTTTGGGTATCCACTGGCAATCTAGGATTGTATCCCCCAAGAATAATGCTAAGAATAATTAGCACAACTTAGCCCTACCATTTTTCTTTTACTTTAATTTTCAGACAATTTTTTGAGTAAAATTTTTTGATTCACAATGCAATTCAAAATACTATCCAACCCTCCAAGAATGAAAAGATATACAGATACGGCAAGTAAATATTTTGAGGATCATATATAATTTAAGTTACAAATATATATATATAAACCATCAAAGTAACCTAAGTCAATTCAAAACCAATTATCATAGAAATTTTGACTCAATATAGAAACTCTTCAAACTATATTCTCTCCCATAACCCTATGATAAGGTTATCATATCCCCTCACTGAAAAAGGCTGATTATTGGCAAGATTGTGTCATAATGAATGTCCTTTAAAGAAAAGGGAGGAGGGTTGTTCATTTTAAAAATTGTTTGAGATATACATTTCCATAAATCACCCTTTCTAACCACTTTTTAAAGTGTTACCTCCTACATTACCAGGTGTGTATTACGATGAGTTAATATTTGTGTTCTTTTCTCCTTGGACTTTTCAAATTAAAATTACGTGACTTTTGCATTAGAGTTTTCCCCAGAAATAGAACCAGGAGGGTACATACATGCATACATGTGTGTACAGTAAGGGTCACGTGGCCATGGAGGCTGGGAGTCCAGGATCTGTCTCCAGCAGGCTGGAGACCCAGGAAAGCCACTGGTGTGAGCTCCAGTCTCAGCAGGCCTGAAAATCAGGAGAGCTGATGGCACAGGTCACCGACCAAGGGCAGGAGAAGACCAGCATCTCAGCCCAGTGAGTCAGACAGAGAGGATTCTGTCAGAAACCCTTCTCTGCTGTTTTCTTCCTTTTGAGATTTCCGTGATTGGGTATGGCCCACCCACACGTGGAGGGCCATCCACTTCACTCATCAACACAAATGCTCCTCACACCCAGGAATCCCTCACAGAAATGACATTCAACTGAATGTCTGGGCACCCTGTGGCCCAGGCAAGTTGACACACAAACTTACCCACCACACCTCTGCAGAGAGTGTCTGTCCAGGCAATGCCGCAACATTGCTGGGTGAATTCTGTGTTCACCAACTTGCTCTAGAGCCCCCTTTTCTCACCAGAGTTTCTTCCTTTAGCATATATATTTTGTGAAAAGCAAAAATGTTTTTAATCATAAATATTCTCAAAAAACTTTATCTCTTGTTTCGTAACAACCAAGATTACTATAAAATATGCCAACATTTGGGGTTTCATGCTAGTCATCAAAAAGCAAAACATACAAAATATTATTTTTATATTGCAATTTTTTTAATAATAAATACCAAATGTAGTGCATTCCATTTCCTAAAGTTTAGTGGGCATTAATACAGCCAACACAGATTAAACTTATTTTTTATCAGCAGTCTCTCCTGGTGAATGTGGGCTCCATCTGAGAGTTTGGATGTTGGTTTGATGGGACACTTTTGGCAGGTGTATGTGTTTGACTCCAAGTAAGAGTATAATGACAGATGTTTTTAATTTTGTGTAGTTGAAAATCTAGATTAAAAATTAATAACATATTTATTTTTAAATAACAAATTCTTCTACCATCTTCTCTCATAATTACCATTAAATATTTTTCTCAAGGAAGTTAAATTTTGTTCATCATGTTGGTTAGTTCTAGGTATTCAGACGAATGCTAGTTTCTTTCATAAAACTGTCCCTTATAAATATCAATAAACATCCTTCTACCTTCCCACCAGGATATCTCCAATATAGACCCACAAGAACAGAAAGCCACACTCAACTGTAGGCTGAAATAAGTCCACTTCACTTTTCCATTTATATTATTAGATAAATAGATACATCCAACATACAAGAGAAGAATGTAAGATTTTTTGCTGAACGACATTTATACATTTCAATTTGAGAGATCTAAAAATAAAGAATTCTACAAAGAAAAACAAAGGCACCATGTTAGTCCTACAATCTATTCTACTTTCCAGGTTAAAAAAATTCTTCAAAACAGTAATTTCAGTGAAAAAAAAATCCAAGAAAATAGAATGTACCGATTATTCACACAAGATCAAATGTATATATTAAAGGTCTAATGTTTAAGCAGCTGAGAAGGAGACTTTTAATGTGTTTTGGTCAAGAATCCCATAAAACCAGGATTTAAAGGAGTTGTTATGGAGGACATTACATTTACCAGGCTTGTCCCCTGAGAGCGATGAAATTTGGGACAAACGGAAGGTGGTGGCACTTTGCGTCTTGGTCACTGCCTATTAAAAGCCCTGCTGGGTAAGAAACAGTCACAGGAGTGTCATCCTCCCCTGGATGTTTTAGGACATAGAGACTTAAAAGAAACGGAAGAAATCTTGTTTGAAGACGCTTATACAATTCATACAAATACAATACAGTGTTGCCTTCTTCAAATGAAAACAGAATACAAGAAAAGATGAAAAGAAAATCCCATACCCAGGAAACAGACTTTTGATGTGAAATACAGGGGGTAGGTGTGTTTTAAGTCCTAAAGAATTAGAAGATGGCCAGGAGGAAGTACCCCAGAACACAGAGCGTCAAACAAAGGAATCGAGGAGGATAAAACAAAGGAAGAGAAGGTCTGGGTTTCTGAAAATAAGTAACCAGCACAGTAGAAAACAGAAGAGACAGCCGAGATTTTTCAGGGTGATTGTGGAGTTATGGAGAGAAGGCTTTCTTCTTGGACCTCACCGGGCCATTCGCTGCCAGACTGACCCGTCCTGGCATCCAGGTATTCCTGTGAGTTCTCTCCCATTGCCTGTCCTCTGCCTTCCTGGTCCTCAGCTCGGGACTCAGGAGGAGCCACGGTCACACATACAGCAGCCACCAGTCCTGGGTTGTTTGTGTTCTCCTCCGTGACAGTCCCTGGCGCATGGTGTGAGCCAGTTCTGACTGAGAGTCATGGGTCCACAATGACTAAGGGCTGAAGTCACGCAAATCCAGCTAACACACGACAGAAGGAATTAAACAAGCACATCGTGGGGTCCCTGCCCACCTCCTGCCCATTTCTCTCTTTGACATATCTAATAGTTTTATAAAATAAAACTAAAAAGGGGAAAATGAAGTACTTTTTCTGAAGTTAGGGTGGACTAAGGGAAAAGAAATATATAATATCTACTTGTCTGGGATAATCTCAGAACCAGCACCAATGGATTTGTTAAAAATAAGTAAATGTAAACAGCAAATGGTTTCATTCCAAAGAGAATCCTGTGTTCATTTTAACTGAAGGATCACTAACAATGGCGTTTGGTTACAGAGTCAACTCTGCCTTTGTGATCTGTAGATACACACGTATTTTACTGCCTCAAAAAGAAGGATTGAATTAGTGGATTTTTGTTTGGGTTGTGTCTGCTCCTATTATATTCCCAAGCCATTGCTATCTCACCATCCCAGCCCGCAGTGCCTGGCTCTCTGAGGGTGAGTTGCGAGTTTGAGCCAGCGTAACGGGAGGACTGTGAGGTTTCTGAAGTAGTCAAGTGCAGAATCCGATGACCCAGGTCCCAATCTTGGGCCATCTTTCCCCTCATCTTTGAATTGTTTATTTCTTCACTCTCCTCATGGCTAGAAAGCTTCATGCTAAGTTCTTATGATCAGTACAACATTTGTGCAAATTTATAGGTTACAAAATGGTATAGGGTCGGGTGCCATGGCTCACGTCTATAATCTCAGCATTCTGGGAGGATGAGGTAGGTGGGTGCTTGAGCTCAAGACTAGCCAGAGCAAAAGTGAGACCCTGACTCTACTAAAAATAGAAAAACTGAGGCAAGAGGATCGCTTGGCCTAAGAGTTAGAGGTTGCTGTGAGCTATGATGCCACAGCACTCTACCCAGGGCAACAGCCTGAGACTCTGTCTCAATAAATACATAAATAAAATGATACGGGTTATTTTAAAACAAAAGTATAAGATAATTTATCAGGAATAATGTTTTCTATATCCATTTGACGAAATATGAACTGGACTCTTATTTAACTAAGGAAATGCGAGAACTCATGCCAGGGAAGAAGCACTCACTGGTGCCTTCTGGATTTCCCATTTAAGCCTCGTGTCCTCGGGAACGAGCTTGAGCTGTCCCAGAGGGTCTCTCTGTCTCCTCACTTGCCCTTCTCCAGGAGGAGGGCTGTCCCAAATCACTCTGCTTTTCCTGTCCTGCAGACGTTAGCTCCATCCCAATGCCCGTGTCCTGTGCAGGGCTTGTGGCAAATGTAGGGAGGTAGAAACAAATAAAGTCAAGACCCCTGGCAGATTCTTCCTCGTTAAGTTACCTGGTACTATGGCCATGAGCATGATGTTATTGTCAGGTTGAAAACTCGTTTTACCATCTCCAACTGAGCCCTGAGGATGGGCACCTGTCAATTTTCTGCACCATCTACTCTCTGCTGACCGTTAACAACCTGCCTGCCTCGCACGGGGCTTCCCTGACTGCAGGGATGCCTTACAAATATCATACTGCCGGACCTCCCCAAAGTGCAACACAGAAATTCTTTAAACTTAACTTGTGACTACTTAAGTCTTGCACATACGGCTTAATCATTTCAGTAAATTGGCATCAAATTTCTCTTTTTATTCTAATAAAGCCTTTTCCACAGAAGCCTTAGTAAAACATGGGGTCTCTTATCCTGAATACTCAGCAGCCGTTGTATTTCCTCAATGCCTCACTTCATTTCTCTCTTTATTTTTAGTTAGCTTTCTTTTCCTTTTTTTTTATTTGAATTTTTCAATCATACATTTGTCTCACATTCAAGCTGGTTGATACAGCAACTTTCTCTGACAGTGAAATTTCACTGAGCCGTGCACATGTATTACCCTCATAGATAATACCACGTTTCAGCAAAGAACTATTCATTTCTCACAGTACTGAAAATTTTTATTTTTCGGATCCTTATTCTTTAAAGAAAAGATCCTCAAGTCTCATATTTTTTCTTTCTTAAATTCCCGGAAACAGCTAAATAGGACGGCTACCACTTTTATTGGAGTAACACAGAGAACAGATTATATATAACTCATCATCACAGGAGCTGCCACCATGAGCAAAGTGCATAAAAGGAGATGCGACCCTTGGAAATGTCTCCAGCACGTGGAGGAGACAACGGAGGCCCTGAAGGAGGGCGGGCAGAGGCCGGGCCCCATGTGGCTCTCTGGGCCGCTGCTCACTGAGGACTCTGGGCCACTCCTTTTTCTAAAACAAACTAAAATGACAAACGTCACAGTATTTAATGAGAAAGATTCAAATTGAATACCACAAGCCAACGTGCCTATTTTAGTGGTGTAAGACTGAGAAATTTCCAGAAGCCTCTGAAAACACACATGCAAATCCCAGACCTGAGAGCACCTGCCAGCCCCATGCCCGGCCCCAGCCTCTGCCCCAGCTGTGCCCGGGACTCGGCAGTAGGTGCCATGGAAGGGCAGGTTCAGGGCCCGGTAGCAGCCCTGCAAGGTGCCCAGGCACAGCCCAGGAAGATGAGAAGGGTCCATTTTAATGCAGCGCTCAGAGTCTAAATAAATACACTGTGGAGCCCACCAAGGCAAAAAAGGCAAAATGTCATTTGTTTAAAACTGGGCAACAATTCCAGAAACTGATCAGCAAGCCCTTTCTACTTAGCACACAAATTTGTCACCAACGTAATTATTGTCCCCAGCACACAATTACTAGGTTCCCACCTCTGCAGGATGCTGCACCAACCACACTGGAAGAGGCTACTCTGCCCTGGGGGACTTGGGCCTGAATACGTGGGCGTGCAGCCGGCAGGGGGTTAGGGTTGTGCAGTAACACACACGCACAGTCATACTCACACACACATGCGTGCTCACACACAGACTCACTACACATTTAGGGTCACACACAGACTCATACATGAGCACTCACACACAGACTCACTACACGCACATGCTCTCACACAGACTCACTACACATGCGTGCTTACACACAGACTCACTATACACACACTCACACACTCATGGAGACATGCACACTCACACACAGACTCACTACACATGCGTGCTCACACACAGACTCACACATGAGCACTCACACACAGACTCACTACACATGCAGGGTCACACACAGACTCACACATGAACACTCACACACAGACTCACTACACATGCGTGCTCACACACAGACTCACTACACATGTGTGCTCACACACAGACTCACACATGAGCACTCACACACAGACTCACACATGAGCACTCACACACAGACTCACTACACATGTGTGCTCACACACAGACTCACACATGAGCACTCACACACAGACTCACTACACATGTGTGCTCACACACAGACTCACACATGAGCACTCACACACAGACTCACTACACATGCAGGGTCACACACAGACTCACACATGCACGCTCACACACAGACTCACATACACAGGCACGCTCACACACAGACTCACTACACAAACGCTCACACACTCATGGAGACATGCATGCTCTCACATGCACACACACACGGGTACATGCACACTCACACATGCACACACATATACATGCACACTCACACACACTCATACCCATGCATGTATGCACTATAAGGTTGGACAACTAAGTTCTCAGGCTCATCCTAGAAACGTGTTTCCCACCTCCTAGCTGAATGTCACTACTCCCCTTTCAGGGTCTCCCTCCCCTTGAAGGTGCTCCCTCCCCTTTCAGGGGCTCCCTTGGACCATCTGGTGGCCACAGTGATATTCACCAAGGAGGTTGTAGCACTTTTTCTCGAATGAGTTTGGGAACCTGTGTGCATACACATTCACACTCTAGGCATACTCACAGACGCTTTACACACGCACACACACACACACACAGACAGACACTCATACACACACAGTTTAATTATTAACAATATACTTTGCAGCCAACTGGGGTGCCATCAATTCTACCGTGGTGAAAAGCCAGGGGAATTTGTTCCAATTTCTTCTGCTTCTGCCGCCTCCACCTTCTTCTAGGGAAGTTTAGGAAATAGACGTCCAGGTCCGGCGCCCAGTTGCAAAGGAAAGGCTGTCATCAGGGCCACTTCTTCCAGAAACTAGCTGGGCATGTAGGGTTTATGCTGAGGGGACACCTACAGAATCATCCCTCCACCTAGGGAAATAAATGTCCTCCATGAGCCAGGAAAGTACCCAGCACTCAATACGGTGTGATTCTCCCGTAATGGCTACATCTGGCCCCCAGGAGGGCTGTCAGGTGGGTCTGTGTACATCACCCACAATCTCCTCCATACCCTGCCCTGCTCCGGCCTGGGAGCCAGGGTGTGGTCGGAGGTGGAGAAGTGTATGGGGCAGCGTGGTCATGTCCTCCACTGCCACATGTCAGCATCATGGCCTCGTAGCAGAGAAGTGACAGGTGCAGATGAAGCCACTGTTTTCACCAAGAGGAGGAAGCTGAGATCCACCTGAATAAAGAGTGAGCAGTCAGTCTCGGCAGGTGAATAAAGAGGCATTAGAAAGCACACAGCCCAGGCTGCGGGCAGAGCCACGATCCTCGGGCCTCCACCCCCGGACTCCTGGGGTCCCTGGACCTGAGACAAATGCCAGGTCCCTGATACCACCTTAGTAGTGAGGAGCAAGGAGGTGACCTGGGAGCTGCCATCTGTCTTGCCCCAGGTCCCCCAGAGGCTCGCCCTGAGATGAGGAGTCACAAGCAGATCCTTGAAGGCAGAGCTGCAGCCCAGCAGAGGGGCATCAGGAGACACAGAGGCAATGGGATGTTGGGGTCCCAGCCTCAGTGTGTTTCCTGGGGTGCTTGGTGGCAACATCACCCACAGTCTGTGCCCCACAGGGAGAAAAACTGTAGTCTGGCTGCTGTCCACGCCATGTGGTTCCTGGTCCCTGAGCCCCCAGGGAGGCCCAGGAGTCTGGGGACAGTCCCAAGCCAACTGCAGTCCTGAGCTGTGGAAGTACCCCCAAAGACTGAGTAGGAACCACAGGACTGTTCAGGGGTCTGTGGGGTCTGGACAGAGCCCCAGCCATGGGGAACGTCCAGGGAGAGGTCATCTCAGGCTGCAGAGAGGGGAGGTGTCCTGTTCTGTGCTGGGCAGGTGTGGCCCAGGGCTGGAGCTCAGTAGGGTCAGCTGGGGGACAGTCACATTACAGGGGCCAGGAGAAGCAGTCATGGCCAGAGCCTGGGTTTGGTTGCTATAGCAGGCCTTTGGAGGGCCTTTGGGGAGCCCTTGGGGGGCCTTGGGGGGCCTTGGGGTGGCCTTTGGGGGTCTGAAACAGGTGTGTTTTATTTTTTTAATTATTTTGGCTACTAAAGGAAACATAGTTTGCAATAGGGAAAGACACAGTCATGTACACACAGGATTTAAAATAGTTCAGACCCTTTAGTACGTTTCTATATTTAATTAAAAATCAAGACGTAAAATATATGACAACTGAAGCATTTTAAATGTCTTTCTTTCTTTCTTTCTTTTTTAATTTTTTTTTTTAGAGACAGAGTCTCACTTTGTCACCCTGGTAGAGTGCCGTGGAGTCGCAGCTCACAGCAACCTCTGGGCTTCAGTGATTCTCTTGCCTCAGCCTTCCAAGTAGCTGGGACTACAGGTGTCCACCATGATGCCTGGCTAATGTCTTTCTTTCTTTCATCTATGTATCACCGATCTATCATCTATTTATCTATCATCTATCTGTCTTTCTCTGTCATTGGTCCTCTATCTATCTACCTATCTATCTATTAAATCATCTATCACCTCTCTATCCTCTATCTACTGATTGACACACACACATAAATGCACAGATCACTTTATTCTGATCATTACTCATGGAATTCTTCCCTGTACCAAGCTAGATTTACATTTCAAATTACAGGAGGCAAACAAGACCATCTTTTTCTTTCTCAAATCCTCAACATTTCAGACATAACTCTGTCACAGAATACATAAGTGACCTTTTACAAATGTTTTGATTTAATATCTCTTGCAATACAAATAACCCAGAGATTACACACATGATTAGACTCACGGGAATCAAATGACATATTCTCTAAAAATTTCAGAAAATAGCTCGCTGAAGCTCTGTAAAAGATTAAGCTAAATTACATTATTAGGACAGGCCGATTTCCATGAAAGCTTAATACCGGGAAATAAGGAAAAGCTCAGCGTCACATTATTTGTGTCTTCTGAAAAGAAATGTGTGCGTGTGTGTGTTTTTCATGGAAATATGGACACCCTTGGGGTAATGGCTGCTCTTTCTCGCCTGCCATGTTCCAGATCGTTCTGTCCTGAGCTCCTGTCCCTCTACAGAGCTGCTGCCACCGGTTACTTGAGAAGGTCAGAGGTGTCTCCACGGCAGTCGCCGTGTGATGGCCGCCTGGGCAGACTGGACATCACGGCTGTTTTGTGATCCATGTGCATCACAAATGTTATACATATCACATCCGAGATTTTCAGCTAGGGAATATTTCACTGCTTTAATTAGTACCAAACCGTGTACAAACCTCAACTTAAACATGACTGAATATTAAACTTTCTCTGTTATTTGACCTCTATACTTACTTCTACACTGGTTTTCTTCTGAGTAATATCCTTTCTCTCCACTAACAACATATTTGCATAGTTTAATACCAGAGGGATTTGCACCACTCTGCTCCCGTGAGGATTTTAGGAGCGGGTCAATTTTCTGAAAGGATTGAGATGAAAATGTCACTACCCCTCCCATAATTTTTCAAGGAGCTAATCAAAACTACATTTTAACGTGCTCAGACCCTTAACGTTGACTAAATTAAAGACACTACAGACAAAAACTTGTAGCAATGGCTGCCGCAACCCTTTGTCTCTTCCCGTCCTGAAAGCTGAGCCTTGACATTGTCATTGATTTGCAGCCTTGAACGTGAACATTACTATTGCCTGTGAAATTGGAACGCATGCAAATAAACATTTAAGTCTCACCAAGTGGCCTCATCACTTGAATGCTTATGCCTGCTAGATTGTTCTTTTCCTGTACAGATAAAAATAGGCAACCTTTCCAAGGTAGGAGGACCACAGTCCCAAAATGAAGATGTGGGCCCTCAGCCCTACATTCCAGTTATAGCAACCATTCCTGTCCTCTTCACTCACTATTTTTGTGATCACATTTTTTTTAAATGTCTTTTTAAAATTACAGTACATTTAAATTTTCTATTTTTATTTCCTTAATTATCTCTGTCTTCTTATACAGTTTACATTTTTAAAAAAATCTACTTTTGTCAAAAAAATGTTTAATTGAAACTTTTTAGAAAGCATACTCGTTACTGAAAAATTAATCAGCAGAATCAGTGAGTTAATTTTAATGATGATTACTATTTTAATGGGTGAATATTTTTAGCTCTATCTGGAATGCAAAAATGCTCTCTGACTTGGTAAGATTTAAAGTGAGAACAAACTTTGCAAAGCCGTATCTAACAAGCACAGAGAGCACATTATCTTAATTCAAATTAGAAAGGTATTTATAGATTAGACTCCGATGCTATGGTACAGGTAATGAATAAATAATGCAGAAAGAGACTGAATTCTGAAAAGCGGATAATGGCACTGAACCTGGGATGGCCGTCGCCAGACAATTATCCTGCTAAGAATTGCAATGATTTCATTCTGTTCTAGTTTTCTTATTTTATGAAGAAAAAAGAAAATGTATGTGTCAGTTTAGGATAAAGCTGTAAAGTAGGATGTTATACCTGGTGGGGCGTGTTTATGGCCCTCATTAATCAAAAGTGAGCCCTGTGTATCTACTATTTAGTCAGAGTAGAGAGTGGAATTTTTCATAGAATTGCCTGTTATGAATTGCTATGACTCATAATATGTTCCCATAAATAAGCCCTCTACGAAATGTGCACTGTAATAGTCGCTGTGCGGAGTATCTGCTCCGATAGTTTTGACCTCAGTGTCCATCATGCAGACTACGTTTTCTGTCATTTGTTTTCACAGTGGAAGCATTAGATGAAACTGTAATATTTATTGCTGCACACTTGTTCCCTGTAGGTGTAACCCTGCAAGGCAGGGTCCTGCTAGGACACTGACAGGTGGGGAGGGGAGGACCCAGGGAAGGTGTGTGTCACGGTTTATAAAATGTGTCAGCTAAAAAGACAACAGTGTAACCAACTTGTTTCTAGAATACTGGTGGGAGGGAAATGGTTACATTGAAACTCTTTTTTTAAATAAAGAAACTACTACTTCAGAAAGTGGCCTCCTGGATGAGAAGCAAATAATAACAGGTGATGGTGTGTCAATAATGACGATAATGACACCCCCCACCCCCCCACAGTAACAGCAGGGAACTGTGCTTTGGGTTCACAGGTGCCTCACAGCAGTGGCAACTCTTGGCTCCTAGGCGTCCACCACTGCTGAGGATGATGCCCCCCAGGGTTGAAAGGCACCCCCCTTCCCATTCAGTCCCCTCCTCAGCCAAAAGACAGGATCAATTAACAATTAGGGCTTTTGACTCTGGTGGCAACTGGCCTGAACTAAAAATAGTTCATCTTTGGCAACTCGCATCCATCACACAGTAAAGAGACAAAGAGACACGTCACCCCTGCTGCCCACCCCACCCTCCGCCCGGAGACAGTCCTAAGCTGCCTTCCCTCCGGTGGCAAACAATAACATTCAAATGGGGAGAAGGATTTTCCTTCCTCAGAGAGACATTTCTGTTAGTAGGAGACCCTGCTGAAAATATTCCTTTAACCTTTAACAATAAAGGAAAGTAGCACATTATCAGGTCAACGTCCAGTTCCGCTTTCACGGCTGTGATTTTAAATCTTTCCAACTCTGTCATGATGTACAGAAAATTCCGTATCATCACTGCTCTGAAGGGATTCGTGTTACAGGCCTTGGGTACAGCCAACGTACTCAGCAGGTGCGGTATGCACCACACTCGAGTGTTCGCTCAAATCCACTTGCTGGGACCCACCTTCCCTGGCTGAGAGTGGAAATTTACTTTGACATACCAATAAGGACAGATTTTATTCTTTGTAAACAAATACTTACCAGAGAATGGATGTATTTATATACACCAGAGGGGACTTTGGTTTGAAATCAGAGGGCAGATTTCAGTGCTTGTGAAAATAGACAGAAAAAAGGATATAATAACTTTTCTCCCCTCTCACATCTTCATAAAGACACATTGTTTTCTCAGCACAACAGGAAAAACAATAGAACATAAAGTAAGGCTCTGTGAACATTCTCCCCGAGCCCCCAAGCATTCAACTTCTCTCACATAGCTTTTATATATGAGCTGTTAATAACACAAAAGAACATAAATATTTATACAATTAAAAAGAAAATCCCTCTGGGCAGCACCTGTGGCTC
>CAUYQV010065597.1:0-16829 GCA_963574575.1 Galagoides demidoff | reverse complement strand
GCCTCCCAAGCAGCTGGGACCACAGGCACCCACCACAATGCCCGGCCATTTTTTGGTTGCAGCCATCATTGTTGTTTGGCAGGCCAGGACTGGGGATTCGAACCCGCCGCCTTGGGTGTACGTGGCTGGTGCCTTAGCCGATTGAGCCATAGGCGCCGAGCCAGGAATATTATCTTTCAGTAATTAGTAAGTCAAAGTAATTATCATCCTATCTACTTAAATACAATTCTATGCCACCAATATTTTAGTTTTGATAAATTTTGATTAAAATTTATATATACATGTATCTTACAGAAAGTTTTTGTAGCTTCTGTTCCACACTCTTTTTTGTTTCTGCTGATTCAAAACACTCCTTCAGGTTCATTGTTATGTTGCTGAACCAGTCATTAAAGTTCTTGCATTGATCTGCAGGAAGAAAAAATAAAGCAGCTCTATTCATTCAAGGATGACTTCATATTCCTTGTCCAAGAGCAAGATTTTAGAACTTGCTTTCCAGGCCATGAGTACAAGCCATTGTATACAGTGCTAGTAAAATCTAACACTCAATTTAAAACCTAGAAAGTAACTAAGGTATATCTTCTATACCAAACTCCTTTCTGAGAATTTAAGACACCCAAAGACACTGCTCAGGGCAGCCTGCACACAACTATGACCCCAGACTCACTGACCACAGTGAGCAGCTCAGACACTACAATTATGGTGACTTAGTTTCATGAAAGAAATAAAGATTTAGAGCTTGAAGGAAATAGATGTTCTTTATGTCAAGCATAGAGCAGTGGCTTCTCCCAACCCCCCCCCCCACATTTATCTGTATATTATTTCCTTAAATATATTCACTACAAATCACCTTCAAGGCTGGCTTGAATTACCCTTTGTGTTCACAGCACTATGCACTACGCATTCACTCTTCAAGAATCCGAGTAACAAAGAAACAAAGAAAGAGAAACATTGCACTCACCACTCAATAACTTAGAAAAGTGATCTTGCAAAACACTTTTTTTGGTGTTAAATAAAGCACTGACACTTTCATATTGCTTTTTCAATTCAGAGAGTTCAGGAGTCAGACAACCTATTTGATTCTCAAGTAATATCATACTGTGCTTTTGCTGTAGAATTTGCTGTTGTATCTCCTAAATATACAAGCAAACAACCACCATTAAGTGTTTTTTTTTGTTATTAAATCATAACTGTGTACATTAATGTAGTCATGGGGTACAGTGTGCTGGTTTTATATACAATTTAAAATATTTTCAACAAACTGGTTAACATAGCCTTCATGGCATTTTCTTATTGTGTTAAGACATTTATATTCTGCACTTAGAAAGATTCACATGTGCCCTTGTACGATGGACCATAGGTGTGGTCCCACCAATCATCCTCCCACCACCCATCCTCCCCCATCCCCATATTCTTGGGCTATAATTGGGCTATAGCTTTCTGAATACATTGCCATTAAGTGTTAAAACAGGCTCAGTTTATACAAAGCATTTAGATCTCAGTCATTTTGTAGAAATCTAGATGATTTTTCTCTTGAGTGGATTTGCTTTCTGTCTGCTGGCAAATATACAATTATAATGCAATATCAAATTATTATTATTGTCCACAGAGCAATTCAAAGATGAAAATGCTAAAGAGACCCAATCTTTTTTACTGAGTTTTTTTTTTTCCCTCAAACTTTCCTTTTCTTTTATGTGTATTAAACTCAAGAGGTCAAGACTATTGAAAATAATAGTGAAAATAAATCTGGACACAATGACAAGCAGTTAGTAGCACCTCTAGTTTAGTGAAGATCTCCAGGCTGTCAGAAGGAGACAGGGCTTTTAAGAGGGATTCGGTCATCCCAATTTGCGTCTTGGCTTGGTCGAGATCCTCCCTTAGCTCGGCAGTGCTGTCACTGAGCACAGAGCAGTTAGATCCTCCCATGAAACACTTTTTTACTTGTTCCATCCTTTTTAAAACAGAGGACTCCATGACCTGAAATCAGGAAACATGAGAAGTACTGTAATGGGCATTATTTAGCAAGATTTAAGACAACTGTGTTGCTACAGAATGAATTGAGAGTTTCATTTCAATGTGAAATAAATTCTTTCTCATTGTTTGACATGGCCGATATAACAATTCTTATATTGCATTTAAAGGAACAAAGAATAACATGGACAAAACTGAAATGGACATTTTCTCAAGAGACTAATGTGAATCCTTTCCCCTAAAATAACTTTCCTTTAGCATCCCAGCTGAGCTGCTGTCTAGTGACACTCGTGAGATTAAACATATAGATGAGATGAAAACATACAGAAAAAATTAAATAGCCAGCATCTAGCTATACTCAGTATGAAGGTGAAGTAACTTGTCCAGAATCACAAAGCTGGTAGGCAGTGCAGCCAGAACCATCTCACCCAGTCAGATCCAACACTGTGCTCTTTGATCTAAATAAAACTGAAACAAATCTCTCATACCACAGGGCCCTCTCTGTTTTCCCATCTAGCATTTAAAAAAACCTAGAATCACGGGAGCCATATTCTCCTGCCTATGCCCTAAACACTCATAAGAAAACATTGTTATTCTACATGGGAGCAATAATTCCCCCTCCACATGTAAGGACTATAAAATTAAGCAAAATGAAAATATGCAAAAATATTCACGTTTAAAATGAAAAAACGCATATTTATCTATTAAGATTTGGAGCTGAAGGAAATAGATATTCTTTATGTCAAGCATAGATCAGTGCCCCCTCAACCCCACCCCACCCCCAAATTTATCTGTATATTATTTGCTTAAATATATGCACCATAAATTATCTTCAAGGCTGGCTTGAATTACCCTTTGTGTTCACAGTACTATGTATACATTCACTCTTCAAGAATCCCAGAAACAAAGACAGAGAAAGCTCCAACTGTTAAAAATTTGGTTAGACTTAACATGGAAATTGAATAAATAATAATCCTAACTTTATTTTAGGTTTTCAGATTTAGAATACATGGTTTATGAACATTATTTTAGAGGCTACAGAGAATCTTTAATTAAGAGCTTTATTTTTTTATTTATCTATTTTTTGAGACAGGGTCTCGCTATGTTGCCCAGGCTGGATAGTAGTGGCTATTCACAGGCGCGATCCCACTACTGATCAGCATGGGAGGTTTGACTTACTCTGTTTCCAACCTGGGCCGATTCACTCCTCCTTAGGCAACCTGGTGGCCCCCCTACTCCTGGGAGGTCATCATATTGAGGCTGAACTTAGTGCAGAAACCCAATCAGTATAGCGCACTAAGCCCAGAACTCCTGTACTCAAGCAATCCTCCTGTCTCAGCCTCCCAAGTAGCTGGGACTACAGGTGCAAGCCACCACATCCAGCTAATTAGGACTTTTAAATAAAAATTCTCTTACCTGCAATTCAAGAGGTATTTCACTACTTTGAAGCAGAAACTGTACTTCAGCCACTCTTCTAGAAAATTCTGAAGATTTTTGTTCATGGACTTGTAACTCCTCCTAAAACACAATTTTTAAATGATAATAGCTTTGTGCTTCTTACCTTATTTTCTGAAACCCACAATTACAATTATTGATATATAAAAACCAAGAAAGCCCTTAAATTTCCCCTAATTCCTTGTTTCTTGACAGAGTTCCAAAAGTAAAAAATCTTGTAGAGGATGCCAAGAGCAAAAGGATCTGCAGCTGAGGGGTGGACCCACGGGTCATTCGAACACAGGTGCTCCTCGTGGAAGAAGAGCCCAAGCCTTCAGTACAAAGTCATTTGTTAATTACTCCCCTCACCTGTGTTGTACGGGCTCAATAAAAGGCTGGTGCAGAGGTTGCTTGGGGCTACCCTGCAAGGAAGGGCTAGCCCGCCTCCTACAAGCTTGTACTTCTAATCTGCCTCACGCCTGGTTCCTTCCTGGGTGATCCAGACCAGGGTCATAGGGGCCCGAGGGATTGTGACAAAACCTAAGTGCAATTAGGGGTAAAGCAAATACTACAACCCAGTGGGTTTTTTTGTTTTTGTTTTTGTTTTTTTTTAAATAGAAACTCACTCTGTTGCCTTGGGTAGAGGGAAGTGGTGTCAGCCTAGCTCCCTGGGGTCAAGTGATCTCCTGCCTTAGCCTCCGGAGTAGCTGGGACTCTAGGCACCTGCCACAACACCCAGCTAGTTTTTTCTATTTTTTAGTAGAGGCAGGATCTCAGGCTGATCTCAAACTCCTGAGCTCAAGCAATCGATCTACCTCAGCCTCCCAAAGTGCTAGATAGGTGTGAGCCACCACACATGTCTTTTTAGCTAAGATAACAGAGCAGTGATTTTCAACTTGTGTGCTGCAGCACACTGGTGTCCTGTGAGAGGACCTTAGGTGTGCTACAAAAATTTTTAAAGATCATGAATTAAATTATTTTCAAAAGAAGTTCAAAGCACAGTAAGTATATTCTTCTTTTTGCTCTTTTTTTTCTTTTGATCAACATAATTTAAGTGTGCCATGGAAGTTTAACTATAGGTTCAAGTGTGCCATGAGATGAAAAAGGCTAAAAAACACTGCAATAGAAAGAGACAAGACTTGTGCTACAAAAGATGACCTGCCGGAGGGCTGTGTAGATATGTGTGTGTAAAGAGCCCATGTGAGCATTAACACACGCATACAGACAGAACTTTGGCAGAAACCGGCCCACAGACTGGTAAGTTTATCATCCTTAACCGCAGACTTTTAAACAAACTGTAATTCAAGCCAAACTTAAAGGACTCTTAGAAATGATTCATTTATACTTAGAAAATCATAGTTTTAATTTCATAACTATCATGATATGTATATCCAGGAAATATTTTTCAAACTTTTTCCAAATGTATAAAAATAAATGCATTAAAAAGTGAATAAAATAGCAAAAATTAGAGTCAGAATAATATTTGAAGCATTAGCATCCATTTTATATCACACAAAACCACACACAACTGCCAACAGTTGACTGTTTTCTCACTGAGCAGGACAAAGACAGTGATTTTATGTGATCCAAACTAATAACGTGTATACAAATGAGCTACTAGAAAGAATTCTCCCTAGAGTTAAAAGAAAGATAATTTTGATCCTTTCCATGTGACACAACTGGCAATGACTGTTTTAAAAGTAGCTGGTTTTTTGTATTTTTTCTTAGAGACAGGTCTCACTTTATCGCCCTCAGTAGAGTGCCCTTATGTCACAGCTTACAGCACCCTCCAACTCTTGGACGTAGGTGATTCTCTTGCCTCAGCCTCCTGAGAAGCTGGGACTGCAGGCGCCCGCTACAAAACCCGGCTATTTTTTGTTGTTGTTGTTGCAGTTTGGCCGGGCCGGGTTCGAACCTGCCCCAACCCTTGGTATATGGGGTCAGTGCCTTACCCACTGAGCTACAGGTGCTGCCCTAGAAGTCGTTGTTGATAAAGGACTATAAAGATTAGGATACTCAGCTTTGTGTTTTTTCTAATCTTTAACAAGTATTATTTAATTCATATAATGAAGTTTGACCAAAATCATGGTTTGGATCAGAGGATAACAAACTACAGCCTGAGGACTGGTAGCCTGTTTCTTGTAAATAAAGTTTTATTGGAACCCAGCTGCTTTCAAGCATTTACCACTATTTTCATGCTACCACAGCAAGGCTGAGCAACTATGACAGGGACAGAATGATCCACAGCCTAAAATATTTACTATATGGCCCTTTAAGAAAGAAAGTCTGCTGACACATGGGATCTAGATAACCACCAGGAAATAATCATGCATTTTGATGGGGACTCTGCTAAGAGTTAACCTTTTTTATACTACCAACCCCTTTGGCAATCTGGTGAAGACTACAAACTTTTTGCATAATAATACTTTAAAAATAAAACATAAAAATAAATTACATAGGATTACAATGGAAACACTGCCACATAGTTACCAAAGTATTAAAACAATTTGTGATATATATTACTGCACTACTACATGTATCTCTATTAATACCTTCAAGGTGTCGCAATAGACCTACTATAACAGTAATAACTATAACAAATGAAAATGATCCAAAAATATCTGGGTGTTTTTGTTTTATATTAGAGACACAGTCTTGCTCTGTTGCCCAAGTAAAGAAGCAATGCTGTGATCTTAGCTTCTGAGGGAATATCTAACTCCCGGCTCAGGCAATCCTCCCAGCTTAGCCTCCTGAGTAAGTGGGAGGGACTACAAGTATAAGCCACCACACCCAGATTTTTTTTTTTTTTTTAGAAACAGGGTCTGGCTATGTTACTCAGGTAAACCAACCTCCTACCTCAATCTCCCAAAGTGCTGGGTGTGACAGAGGTGAGGCACCACATCCAGACCTGTGATATTCTTGATAACAAAGTCATATATAATGACCCTGCGCCTATGTTTGTTTATTACATGCATGACTGAAACAAACGTTACATTTTAGTTAGACTTTTTTTTTTTTTTTTGCAGTTTTGGCCAGGGCCAAGTTCTAACCCACCATCCCTGGTATATGGCACCCTACTACTAGAGCCACAGGTGCCACCCTAGTTAGACATTTACTTACATTAAGAGGCAATCTTTTCCCATTCAATGTCATTTTATCTATAAACCCTAGATTAATAACATTACTTGCCAACATTTCCCTGGATATCATAAAGGAAAAAAATAGAATTCATGTCTCTCTCAAAAGATAATGAAAGAAATAAGATTTCTTTGTAACTTTTCTACTCAGTACCAAGAAAGCAAACTGGATATTAAAATGTCAACTGTGTACAAAAAATAAAATCTATTTCATTCTGTTAAATTACCTTCAGCCTTTCTCTGTCCTCTTCAGACAGTGACTCTAATTCCATTTCTTGAAGGGCTTTTCCCATCCACTCATCAATGACATTTTTTAAGTTAATAATTTTGTCCCACAAAACTAGAGCTCGACCAAGGTTTTCATAGTAGTCTTCTGTCTTCTCATTTATCTATTATAATTTTAAAATATAAATAAAATATGTAGCACTGACAGTATGAAAATCATTATTTTAGTCAAACATTATTTTAAAATAAAATGTCAGTTTACCATTATTGGATGAATAATTTATTTTATTCCTTAACAAAAAATTTGCTTTAAAATTTCATGTAAAAGAAAATTACGTAGCTCTTTTCCTTAAAAAAAAAAAGAAAGCCTAGCTGATTTGCTGTAGTTTATATGCAGTTCAAAGCCACTATTGTCCTAATTTCTAAATCACAATTTTTCTTTTAAAAGGTGCTTAGAAAAACAGATAAAAATATCATGAAGTAAATTCTTAGTTTGCAACAAAAATATCATTACTACTCATCCAAAAATGTGTTAAATATGCCGTTGAATATCAACATCTTGCACAAATGGGTAATATATGAATTAATTTATTTTAAATAAGTTGAGTGTTTATTTTTATTTATTTATTTATTATTATTATTATTTTTTGAGATGGAGCCTCAAGCTATCCCCCTGGGTAGAGTGCCATGGCATCACAGCTCACAGCTACCTCCAACTCCTGGGCTCAAGCGAGTCTCCTGCCTTCGCCTCCCAAGTAGCTGGGACCACAGGTACCCACCACAATGCTTGGCTCGTTTTTGGTTGCAGCCATCATTGTTGTTTGGCGGCCAGGTCTAGATTCGAACCCGCCACCTTAAGTGTATGTGGCTGGCGCCTTAGCCACTTGAGCCATGGGTACCGAGCCAAGTGTTTATTTTTATGCCTAGAAGTAGGACCTAACTTCAGTTAATTAAAAATTAATTCTTAAGCTATAAGCTTTATGTTATTTAAACACTTTGACAATAGTGTTAGTGGCTCACGCCTGTAATCCCAGCACTCTTGGAGGCTGAGGCAGGTGGTAACTACCTGAGCTCATGGTTGTTCAAGACCAGCCTGAGGTAGAGCAAGACTCCATCTCTAAAAATAGCCAGGTGGGCACCTTTAGTCTTAGCTACTCGGAGGCTGAGGCAAGAGAATCACTTGAGCCCAAGAGCGTGAGCTTGCTGTGAGCTCTGAAGCTATAGCACTCTACCAAGGGTGACAAAGTGAGACTCTGTCTCAAGAAAAAAAAGTTATTATTAAACAGAATTTGTACTCAATCAAATTATCACGTACATCAAGCCATCTGTCCACAATAATATTAGCCTCTTTCTCAAAAGGGGGCTCTTCAAAAGTTTTCATTTTATTTAGATGAAATTGTAGATTTTTGCAGATCTGATTTAACTTGTCTACAACTTCTGAATGTTCATTAAATTCCTCTTTGACAACTTCAATCTGTAAAAAAAGATATGAAAGATGTTCTTTATTTGCTGACATAGACATACAGCTGAGAATCACAATTCTATTATAGGCTATTCAGCTTTAAAAACCACATCACACAAAAAGCACTCCTCCTTACATTGTTCTTCTTTAAAGCAGGCTTTTATTGTCTCACTTTCTCAATGAAAAGTTTTTAGAATCTTAATCACTGGTTCAAGGATGATTCCACACTCAAATTTCCTTCATTTCTGCATAACAAATAATAATGGTCTAAAACCACATTTCTTGTCCATGTGATATAAGAGTCCCCCCAAAAGCACCCCTATTGAGTGGTATTAAAAAATGATAATTCCTATGATAGGAATGTTGGAACTATCTTTTTAATGATAATCTTAAGTGCTTATCTGAATTTAAAAAAAAAGAACCTAAACTCTAAAACATCTTTAATTTGACTTCTTGTTTAATCTTTCATAATTCAAACTCCCTAATTTCTAATATGAGAAGTTAAATGCTGTTTTATCAAAAGGAAAATCTCTAATCACTTGGAAATTAAACAACAAACGTTTCTAAATATGGGTCACAGAAGAAGTCTCAGGGAAGCTTTAAAATATGTCAAATTATAAGAAAGCACTAAGATTTGTGAAAGTGTGACGTGTCAATAAGAGGGAATGTTACAGCACTAAATGTATATATTAGAAATGAGGAAAACTATGAAATCAATAACCTAAGCTACTACTTCAAGGACCTAAGAAAATAACAAAATAAACCCAACGCAAAGCTCGCTTCAGCTGCACATATATTAAAATTGAAACAATACAGAGAAGATTACCACATCCTCTTCACAAGAATGACATGCAAATTCATGAAGCATTCAATATTTAAAAATAAATAAACTGAAAGCAAGCAAATTGCAGTCAACATAAAAAATTGAATTAAATTAAAAACAATACTAGAGAAAAATTAATAAAACAAACTTTTCTTTGAAAAGTTCAGTAAAACTGACAAACCTTTAACAAGACTGACAAAGTAAAAAGAGAAAAGAAAACAATACCAATATTCAGAATAAAATAGGAACACCACCACAGACACTGCAGACATCCAAAGCCTAGCATGGGAATGCTGTAACTCTACACACAGAAGCTTTAAAACTTTGATGAAATACACCAAAACTTTGAAAAACACAAAGTACAAATCATCCAACATTAAATACATAATGTAAAGAGTACTGTGTACTATTAATAGGAAGAAATTGAGGGACTTATGTAAAAACTCCCCTCAAAGAAATCTACAAGTTCAGATGGCTTCACTAGACTTCCACCAAACATTTATCTACAGGGGAGTTAGGCAGCCTAGTGTTCATCTCAGGCTGTACCCTTACAACTGACCATACAGAAGGAGGAAGCAGAGAAAACCTACCACAAACACACCCCCTGCTTGGGTCTGTATTGGGAACAGGGGATACAGAGTTGAGGGAATAAATAAATAAAGAGGAGTTAACCCTTAATAGACACAATTTCTTTGGGAAAACGGAAGAGAAGGAAACACTCTCAATTCACTTTATGAAAGTAGTTTTACTCTGATATCAAAACCAGAGAAAAGGCAGAAACTACAAACCAATATCCCTCATGAATACATACACAAAAATTCTTAACAAAATATCAGCAAATAGAATTCAGCAATATAGAAAATGAATGATACACTATGACCAAGTAAAGTTTATTCCAGGAACTCAGGGCTGGTTCAACATCCAAAAATTAATCAATGTAATCCACCTTTTTAACAGGCTGTCGGAAAAGAAATCACACAATCATACCACTTAATGCAGAAGCATGTATATAAAATGTATATAAAGCATGTATATAAAATGATATAGCCACTCTGAAAAACACTTTTACAGACCAGGCATGGTAGCTCATGCCTATAATCCTACCACTCTTGGAGGCCAGGGCAGATGGATAGCTTGAGCTCAAGAGTTCATGACCAGCCTGGACAAAAGCAAGACCTCCATCTCTACTAAAAATAGACAGCTATTTTTAGGCAAGAGGATCACTTGAGCCTGAGTTGGAGGTTGTTCTGAGCTATGACTCCATGGCACTCTAGCTAGGGTGACAGCTTGAGACTCTATCTCAAAAAACAAACAAAGCAGTTTTTACAGTTTTTTAAAAAAATAAAACATGTACTAAAAATTAACATCTACCCAGCAACCACACTACTGGGCATTTATCCCTGAGAAATAAAGACTTACAGTCACCAAAGGCCCATTCGCAGTTTCATTCATAAAATTCAAACATTAGAACTCAGATGTCCTTCAGTGGATGAATAGTTTTGTTTTGTTTGAGACAGTCTCACTATGTCACCCTTGGTAGAGTGCCATGGTGTCAAAGCTCACAGCAACCTCCAACTCTTGGGTTTAAGTGACTCTCTTGCCTCAGCATCCCAAGTAGCTGGGACTATAGGCGCCTGCCACAACACTTGGCTATTTTTTGTTGCAATTGTCATTGTTGTTCAACTGGCCTGGGCAGGGTTTGAACCTGCCAGCCTCAGTATATGTGGCTGGAACCATAACCACTGTGCTACAGGTGCCGAGTCAAGGGTGAATAGTTAAATTGTGGTACATCCATACTATAGAATACTGCTCAGCAACAAAGGGCACCAGACTATCATGCAAGAACCTACATGATTCTCCAGAGAATAATGCTGAGTGAGACCGGCCAATCTCAAAAACATACATATCATATGATTGATTCCATTTTTAAATGACAAAATTATAGAAATAGGCAATATATTGTTGGTGAAAGGGGTGGCTAGGGTTGGAAGTAGGAGGGATGTGGACAGGGCTAGAAAACAACAGTAAGGGGTATTCTTGGGGTAATGGAAATGTTTTTTATCTTCACCGTATGATGTTATTATCCTGATTGTAATGTTCTATAGTATTTATAAGATTTTACCTTTGGAGAAACTCAGTAAAGGAAAACACAGGATTTTTTTTTTTGGTATTATTTTTTAACCACTGCATGTGAATCTCTAATTATCTCAAAATAAAAAGTTTAAAGTAAAAAATTAAACTGATACACTGGCAGAGCTGAGATTCAAACTAAAGTCTTCTTGCTCCTGGTTCAGGACTCTTCATTGAGGCTCAGTTAATGAAATATACAAGGTATAGCTCCTATCTTTCTTTTTTAAAAACATACAAAGAACTTTCTTGTTACACTGGTCCAAGTTTCCACAAGGTGAAGAGAAGAAAAAGGGTAGGAGAGGGCATTTTAGCATTGACAGAAATCATGGGTTTTATCCTCCAATGAATGAAAATGGTAAAACAGAGGGTACCAGGCCCACTCTAGCATTTCCCAAACTTAAAAGGTCCTCAGACAGTCCAGTCTCCTAATCTGACTCTCACACTTCTGTCTTTCAATAAAAAAAGAGTAGAAATTGGTCACCATATCCTAGATAAACATCGGTTTCTATGGTTTTAAAGAACAGAAGTTCTCAGTGGTGTCAGCTTCCAGCTCCTGGTGCAGAGCATCATAAACACGCTACAGAACTGGCTGTCTCTGAAGACAGCAACTCAGTCATCACGAAACTCACACAAAGTTACGTCAGCAACCACTACTAACACTTGCTTTTTCCTGAGACTCCCAAACAATTTGAGGAAAGAATTAAACACAAGTAAACTAAAATGTCTGTATTTTTTATACAAAATAACCTCTTGTTTCAACAAACATATAAAGTGCCCATATACTTGATATCATGCTAGATACAAAATTCTCAGTAAAATAAGGCAAGTCTGCGCTACTGGCCATTTCTTAAAGGTAATTATAGTTATTTTATTAATGTTTAAAATAAGCTTTTGCAACTAAGCCATTCTAGTTGATTAAAGAGTATAGCCAAAGAAAAGTTAGCCAAGTTAACCTAGCCCCACTTTTGTCTTCTTATAGAAGCTGCTAATATGACTGTGAAAATTGCAATATGTAAATTAGACTGTATTATGAATAGGCAGGATCGGTGTGCATGAAGAATTCAACACATGGACATGCGTTAGTTTTCTCCTTCATGTTGCTGTCTTGTTGTCCAACAGGTTAGATGAGTTATAGCTCCCTGTGATCAGCATTTTGTACCTGTCTTCTCTCTCCACCCACATAGGCTGGGGACCATAGCATACGATGACCAAGCCAAGAAGATAGAAGCTGTGGTCATCATCTTCATCATTTTTATTAGCATCACTTCATTAGTAGTAGTGGTATTACTTAAAACCTCAAGCCTACACGATAAACCCATTTGGAAATAAAAACAATTTTTATGGCTTCAGAGTTTTTTGGCATCTGGGGAAAATCATTTATTGGAGAAGAAGAGGTATAGTTAGATCAGTAAAGAAAAGAAAAAGGAAATCAGTAAATTTGCAAAGTATTATAATAAATATCTTTGGTATTAAAGATTTTCCCTATTCCCCAGAAGTGTATTAATGTGTACATAGTTATCATTCAATAAAAAAATAAAAAAAAAAAAGAAAGATTTTCCCTATTTAAGGTTATTTCCTTAGGATTAATTCTTAGAAGTGAAATATTCCAATGGTAGAAAGATTTCCAAAGATCTTGAGTGACATTGTCAGTGTTTTCTACAAAATGTTTGTTGCAGCCCAATTCATAATAGCCAAGTCATGGATGCAGCCTAAATGCCCATCAACCCATGAATGAATAAACAAATTATGGTATATGTATACCATGGAATACTATGCAGATATAAAAGAGATAGAGGATTTTATATCTTTTTTTTTTTTTTGAGAAGGAGCCTCAAGCTATCCCCCTGGGTAGAGTGCCATGGCATCCCAGCTCATAGCAACCTCCAACTCCTGGGCTCAAGCGAGTCTCCTGCCTCCGCCTCCCAAGTATCTGGGACCACAGGCACCCGCCACAACGCCCAGCCATTTTTTTTTTTTTGGTTGCAGCCATCATTGTTGTTTGGCAGGCCCGGGCTGGGGATTCAAACCCACCACCTTAGGTGTATGTGGCTGGCGCCTTAGCCGATTGAGCCACAGGCGCCGAGCTGAGATTTTATATCTTTTCTGTTTACCTGGATGGAGCTGGAACATATTCTTTTTAGTAAAGTATCTCAAGAATGGAAAAAAGTATCTAGTGTATTCAATACTATTATGAAACCAATATATAAATACATGTTCATACAAATGATAAAACACAGGTATAGTCCAGAAAGAGGGATAAATCAGTTTCAAAGTACTCCCCTTAGGAAGCTATGCACTGATGCTGGTCCACCTTTCAAAGCAATCTGGGAACTCTTTATCTGGAATGACCATCAGAGCTGTTATAGTGTGAGGTCTGACAGTTAAGTTCACAAACCTGTCACCACGCACTTTCTTGGTAGCACTGCACCACCAACTCGATAAGGTTTCCTAACCTTGGAATATCAGTGTCTCACAGCTGTGTTTGTGTCGACATGTGGCAATGTCTCGCGGAGCAGTGTTCATTTTTGTCATTATGTGTTTTTGTGTGCCATACAACAATAGCTCTGAGGGTCATTCCAGAAAAGATTTCTAAAATTGCTTTGAAGGATGGACTAGGTGTCAGTGCAGAGCTTCCCAAGGGGAGCTCTTCAAAGGAGACTATAGTGATATTCAGCGATGAGGTCTGTAGCACCTTTGTCAACTTAATTGTCAAACCTCACATATATACTAAGATATATAAGACACCTAAGAAAGGGGTTCTATAATAGTTTTATTTTATATTTTTCTATTAATTCATAATAAAAACACCATCTACACTTCAAGTTTAACATGATAGATTTAGTATACATGTTTGTCTCTAGTCTTTCTGCAAATGCTACTTTAAGGGCAGACAAAAATTAAAATGGTATAAATCCACAAGTACAAAGAAAAGAGAGGATGGGAATGCTCTCAGATGAGAGGTGAGAAGCTAACCAGAGGAAGCCAAAACCTCAGCCTAGCAGGAGATGGGGAGGGGGAGGGAGGAAGCCAACAGAAGTAAGTCCGTCTGTGCCACGGAATCTAGAACAAGTCTAGAAATTACCTCACAGTACCCATGAAAGCAGCCCCAAGCAGGGAGATTCAGTGACATTTTTAAGAGAAACCCAGTTAGACTCTCCAGTTCTCTTCCTGCTTAGATGCCCTCCCTCTGGACCCTGCTGGAAAACTAAAGGTTGACTTTCTGGAGACGCTCTAGACTCAGGGCTGCTGAGCACAGCTGAGGACAGAGGAGAGTCCTGTTGTGACAGCCACAGAGGAGCTAATGATGGCAGAAAGGTCAAGGCCTGGCACTAGATTCCACGTAGGGCAACTCACCCAGGAGAGAGGCCACCTGCTGTAGGTTCCAGGAGGTGGTTTGTTAGATAAATAACTTACACAGAAAGTAGTGTCCAGTTACAAGGCAGCAGGAAGAGCTGCAGACAGGCCACATGCAGCATGGGACATCATAGCTGATACTCATTAAGGTGCCAAGTAAGTCCCAGGCGCAGCACCTGGGAACCTCTGCTGGGTTCTTTACAAGTGCTGCCTCACTGAATCAGGGAAGGGATGCTTACTGCTCTCAATAGCGTGCCTCATAACAGGGCCAAGATGGGGCTCCAGGTCAGAGGATTTGCATAAACAAAGCAAAGTTGCAAGTCAAGAGGGTCTAGATATCCGGTCAGTATAAAAGACAGGGTCTCAGGGTCTACCAAAGGCAGAGACCTTGACCCTGAAGAGTTTTAGGGCACAGAGAAGGGTAGCTATGTGAACTGCCTGAGGGGATCTTGCAAGGCTGAACATGCTGGATTCTCTGAGAACCAGGGAATCCAGAGCTCCTTAAATCTACAAGAATGAGGACAGGATCCTCCCAGATCCCCAAACCAGACAACCCAAAAGCTGCCTGCGCTAGATGGAACTGGACAAGTTGCACCCGAGAGACTCTGACTCATTCCGAACTCTACTCAGGGACTTGGTGACTTCAGGGAAGCCAGATAGGAAATCACAGCCACATGCTGTACAACTGGTGTCCAAATAGGGTTCTTTATGACTGTTCTAAAAACTAAGTCTGAGACAGGGGGTCCAGACGAGGCTATTCCTGACACACTGGGTGTCACTTGAGCATCAGGGTTAACAGTTATAGATAAAGACTAAATTGTAACAATCGGATCTATTTAAGCCTCCACTGATTCGCTCTCGGCAACTGAGAAGTTTCAGAAAACTGCTTCCCAACATTCACATGTACCAAGCAGCCCACATTTCGCAGACACTTTTGACACCTTGAAAGCCCTTGAGCTGAGTTCCCATGAAATCAACAGAAAAAGCAACCTTCTGGTGTAAGCCATCTAGTGTAGCATAGAGTACTCTTCCCTAAGGCTGCCTCACTGGCTGATGCCTACGTAAAACCATAGGAAATAATGACATCTAGTGTCCAAACATTATTCTGCTTCGATATTGGTGAGCTGTGAACACAGAGATGGAGGGAATAGGCATGCATGATGCTACAGAATACAATAAATAAAAACATAACTTTCCTTTGTCCACTAACAATAGAGAGGATTTTCTTGCTAATTTCATCCTCTCACATCAGCAGTGAAGACACAGGTTCTTTTTAAATAGAAGGTCAGCGCAAAGGCTGTTGCAACCTCACAGAGGTTGCAGCAGGGGCAACTCTGGGCTGTAGCAGAACCATGGCCCCAGGATCAAAACCCAGACAGAAGCAAACCACCATCTATTTGGGGACTGGTTGGTTTCAAACCCTGGTGATAAATTTAATAAATTCTTTAGAGACTAGACAAAATAGGGTATTGGTAACTTCTTTTAAACCAAATTTTGATAAGACTTCATTTATAATATTCTTTACTGTCAGGCTTGCAAGTTATGTCACTATGCAAAAATTTTCTTCTGGAACTTGGACTCACCTCTGTTATCCTCTTCTTCAGGTTTTCCTTCCCCATGTACGAAGACTGCAAGGACATGACATTCTCTTCTTTCTGAATCAAAGTCGTCAAGACACTTTTAAAACTCTGATACTGTTTTAAGAGCTCTAAAACTCTTCCACACTGTTCTAGACTATGAAGAGAAAAAACAATAAATGGTTAAATGTCTGAAAATAACAAAAGCATCTTTCTCTTTGTAAGTATTTAACAGTAATGACTAATAAAAAGTGTCTATTTCACATGGTTTATAACATTATTTTACCAATTTAACCTAAGAATGATGGCACAGTTTATCTGTCAAACAGATGGTATAATCACTGGATTAGTACTGTTACCAGGTCAGTATTAAAAAGTCACTAGGGGTAAGCTCTGGAAAGAAACAGGATTTATAACCGTAAGGAATCAGTATCTCAACTTCATCACTGACCCAAAGATATGCTTAGAAAACAGTTCCTTCCTAGCATTATTCTAGATTATTTCCATATGAATTCTGCAAGTCACAGGTTGTTTATGAGGACATCTTCTCTACTCATTCCAGATTTAGTCCTTTTTCTTTTTTTTTTTTTTTTTTTTTTTTTTTTGAGACGGAGCCTCAAGCTATCCCCCTGGGTAGAGTGCCATGGCATCACAGCTCATAGCAACCTCCAACTCCTGGGCTCAAGCCAGTCTCCTGCCTCCGCCTCCCAAGTAGCTGG